>PVKZ01004663.1:0-74594 GCA_004027375.1 Macroglossus sobrinus | reverse complement strand
CCTTGAGATATTTCTGGCTGCCAGAGATTTATCAGCGCACCTGTGAAAACATAGCTCTTCTTGCTAAAACTATATAAGAATGTTATTTTACAATATAATTGCTGGTGCTTTGTGCCAGTCCTCCCAACCCCGTGTCTGTGATTCTTTCATCCCACGCCACCTCTACCCTGAACGGCTTTTGTTGCGCGGGTCGCGACAATGGATAATCACAACAGAAGTTGTTTTGTTACTAATGTAACAGCCCCAAGGAGTAGGGGATGAGATAAATGTAGAGAAGTGCTCTCTTCCTGGAGGTGATTCAGGGATCGAGGCTGAGGAAGAGTCTGACACTTGAACAGGTGTTCTTCCAAGGCTGTTGTGGTGAACTCTGTCCCAGCTGGCCAGTAGGGAGAACGAGTATGTAGGAGCATGTCAGGGGTTTTATGGCCCAGGCCTGAAAGGGGCACCCCTTAAAGTCATCTCACACCCCACAGCAGAGAACTTAGTCCTATGGCCACACCTAACTGCAAGGAGGCTGGGGAGCGTGGTCTAGACATGTGTATGGAAAGAGGGTCAAATGGCTTTTGATGGATGGATGGGCTGTCTCTGCCCCAGTAGTCTCTAAGCCTCAGTTTCCTCATCTTTAGAATGGGGGTGGTAATGGTAGCTATTGCACAGTAAATGGCATAACATCTGGGCACTTAGCACAGCCCCTGGCCTATAGCGAATGCTCAATAAATATCCTAGAGGTCCCTAGTAGAATTGAGTTCCAACTGCTCACAGGGGTAGCTTGCCTGGTAACTATAGCTGGTTGTCTTTCTCCACATGTTCTTGTTACAAATGAGTTATTGACATTCCTCCACCCTTGAACCTGAGAAGACCTTTGTAACTGATGGAGGAAGTGATGGTACATGACTTCTGAGGCAGGTCATAGCAGGTTTCTACCTGGTGTGTTCTTTCTTTCTTTCTTTCTTTCTTTCTTTCTTTCTTTCTTTCTTTCTTTCTTTCTTTCTTTCTTTCTTTCTTTCTTTCTTTCTTTCTTTCTTTCTTTCTCTTTCTTTCTTTCTTTCTTTCTTTCTTTCTTTCTTTCTTTCTTTCTTTCTTTCTCTCTCTCTCTCTCTCTCTCTCTCTCTCTCTCTCTTTCTCTTTCTCTTTCTCTCTCTCTCTCTCTCTCTCTCTCTCTCTCTCTCTCTCCCTGTCTCTCTCTCTGTCTCTCTCTTTCTTTCTCCTTGCTCTTGGAACCTAGCCATCATATTTCAGGAACCCAGGCCACCTGGAGAGACTACATGGGGGGTTGGAGCTGACAACCAGCTAGGCCCCCAGTGCACAGCCAGCATCGACTGTCAGGTGGTGAGTGAGCGACCTTCAAATGATTCCAGCCCAGGCTCTGAGTTTTCCGGCCGAGGCCCCAGGCATTGTGCAGCAGAGGCAATTCATCCCTGTCTGCATCCCTGACCCACAGAAATCATGAGAGGCAACAAATAATATTGTTGTTTTAGGCTGGGGAGTAGTTTGTTATGCAGCCATAAATGACCGACAATAGTCATGCACTCCTGGTTCATTGCTTCCCTTTCTACTTTATCCTGGGATCACCTCCCAGATCACCATCCACATTCCAGTTCTTATCTTGGGGGCTGCTTCTGGGGGAACCCCAACAAGGCAGCATTTGGAAAAGGTACACATAAAAACATGACAAATTGATATTTATTTAGTGCTTCTTTGGAAATGGGTTTGAGGACCAGAAACTTTACATTTTATTCAATACGTGCCTGTACTATTTACATCTTAAACAACTCTTTGTTACAATTTTGAAATATATAAAAATTTCCCATTCAGGTCTCATTAGGCCCCATGTGGGACTGAGTGAGTTGCTCTCTGAGAAGGTGAGTCAGACTTTTTGCACCTGCTGGCAGCTGAGCTGGGGTGTGGTGACTTCTTTTTTTTTAATGCTTTAAATAAACTAAAACAATTGTGGTAAAATATATGTAAAATCGAGCATTGGAACTGTGTTAAGCATACAGTTCAGTGGCATTAAGCACCTTCACATTGTTGTATAACCATCACCACCATCCATCTCCAGAACTCATTTCTCATTTTCCTCAGCTAAAACTGTCCCCATTAGATACTAACTCCCCATTCCGTCCAACCCCAACCCCTGGCCACTGCCATTCTTTCTGTCTCTATGGATTTGGCTACTCTAGGTACCTTATGCAAGTGGAATGAGTATTTATATTTTTGTGTCTGGCTTATTTTACTGAGTGTGATGATTTCTTAAGGGGTCCCAGGTTAACTCTCCTGGTTGCTGCCATCCGCGGCCATGCACCCTGGCCCAGCCCTGCACAGATGTGGCTGGTGGACATGGCTGTTGGATGTGGTGGGCGGATGAGGCTGGCAGACATGGTGAGCCTGAGCTGGCTGGCCAGACACTCTGTTCCGGACCAGCTCACGGTGCCTCCCCATCCCCAGTTCTGAGCAGAATTGTTGGGCGAGGGTTAATCAACATTCAGTCATGTTTCCAAGTTTAAATGGAGCATTTGTTTAATTATGTGTAAGTAGCAATACATTGTGGCCATTATCTAAATCACTATTTTATTTCCTGGATGTGGTTTCATAATGCAGGGTTTCTGCTCCAGCCTAGCATCATTAACAGCGAAGAGTTAATGAATATAAAAGCGTAAAGGCTAATTACACTTTAATTTACAATCATGGTCTCATTTTGGGACCACATGAAATCTGTTTTGAAAATAATTAAAAAAAAAAAACACCCGCTTTTGCCCTGGTAAGTGGAGGGACCCCGGCCAGGAGCCGGGTTCTGTCTGCCACGTCGTGGCTGAGCGGCCCTGTCTGGCACCGATGCCCTTTCTGGCGCCATTACTGGGAGGCTGGTGAGGCCAAGTTCAGCGCCCTGTGACTCTGTCTTCTGTTTCCAGCAATTTCCCTTTGCCTTCAGTGTCTGCTCTTGTGGCTGCTGGGGAGAGCTGGGGACACCCCATCTGGAGCACTGATGGGTTGACCACACTGCTCTGACACGGCCTCCCCCAGAGTGGGGCCAGTGGGAACCCCTTGGTGTTTTTAAAAGTGGTGATGATGGAGGTTGGTGGGAGAACGCTGATAGTTGTTAAGCTCCTACTGCGTGCCAGGCTTGAGAGGGGTACTTTACATATATTATTTATTCCTTGAAATGGCTTATTGACAGCAATTAATGGTCTCCCTGAAATTTGAATTAGTCCCTCTCAAATGGAACTATGGAATCGTTGTTACTTTTTTTAGGTGTAATAATGGCATTGTAGGTATGTAGAAGAATGACTTATTCTTGGGAGACGGAAAGAAGTTTGGAGGTGGAGGGTCATGATGTCTACCACTCCCAAATGGCTCAGAAAAAAATGTTATATGTAAGAGAGAGAGAGAGAGAGAGAGAGAGAGAGAGAGAGAGAGAGAGAGAGAGATACAAAGACAGAGAAAGAGTGAGACAAAGAGATAAATGGGCCAAGTATGAATCGTTGTTGATGGAGGGTACACAATTGTTCACTGTGCAAGTTTTTCAACTTTCTTCTTTTGAAACATCTTATAATAAAAATTGTGAGGAAAAGACACTGTCCCCACTGGCTGCCATGAATTGCTTAACCTTTTCTTGTTAAATCAACTTCTTTTCTCTGTTGAGGTCAAAAGTTCATTTAATGAAGCCCCCAGCCTTTGTATGAATTTGCATTATGGATTACTGGAGTCTGGAATAATAATGAATCAGATAATCAAATAATAATTAATTAGATAAATATGCAAAAAGTAAAAATAAGCAAAAATGAAGCTAGAGAGAGGTTGGCCTGCAGTGGGGCGCAGTTGCCTTTTCCTTTTCAAACCCGCAATTCTGTCTCCTCTTGTAAAGAATAATCGCTTAAGAAAATCCCACCAGCTCTTGCCCATTTATGTCCCAAGGGGCAGTAAAGGGGTCAGCTCAGCTATGGCCCATGGAGTACAAACGAAGCCACCTCTAGGAATTCATCCTCCAGAAACATGGCGGGGAGGAGCGCTTGTTGCAGTTAAAAATTTATATTAAAGGTAACAGTAGGGACAAGCGAAATAGAAAAAACCTGAAAGGAAATAGCAAACATTTCTTTACAATTCAAATGAAACACTGCATTTTAAGATTTTCTGCATTTCTACGCAGGTTTGCTGAGTCTGACCAGCTCACGTGTCCAAGGGCTGTGACCCCAACACACGGGGGCCAGGGGATGGGCAGCCGTGTGACTCCGCCCCCTTGGCCATAGCCGATTGGATGAGGCCAGGCCCTGGTACCCAAGTCAGGCCAATCAGAATGCCTTCCCCAGGAATTTGGAAGACTCAGCTGTAGGGTGGGCCCTGAAACACAGGACCTCCCTTTGGCGAATGGGAGGGAGGCATTGGCGAGACAGGAGGGCGAGGAAGGGAGAAACCCCAGTATTTCTCCTCGGCTTGTCATTCTGCCTCGGGCAGCCTCCGGCATGTGGCTATGTTCCATCTGCAGCTCCAGCTTCCCCCAGATTCGCCCTCCCTGGTTCCATCCTGCACCCAGTGGCCCCTGTAAACCTCACCTCTTCCCTTTATGACCATTGGTCCAGGGAGGAATGTCTTCCTGCGGCAGTAAGGTCGGGGCCGCTGCCCCATCCCATTTGGCTTCTCAGCTCTTCTGTCCCATATATAGTTTATTCCTGGATCAAATTTCTCCGTTTAAATACTGTTTTCCTATCAGTTAGTTGAACACTAACTGATACACATCCATTCTCTCATTTCACCCTCGAAATGCTCCTCTGAGGGAGAGATCAGGATTCCCACTTTGCAGATGAGGAAGTTGATGCTCAGAGAAGCTAAGTGATGTGTCCCAAAGTCAAACAGCTTGTCACAAAGCTCAGAAGCTCTTAGGGCAATTATTACTATATTGTACTGTACACTTTTAAAATAATCACCTCTATAGTTAGAAAAGTTATAAAAAACAGAACAAAAACCAATTCCTAACCTCTAGATCCTTCCAGCCCTGCCCAGCTGGGCAAGGGCATGACTGATTGGCAGGCTGTGGGGTGGCCCCACAGGCCTAGGAAACTTCCTCAGGCAAGTCCAGCCTCTCTGAGCCCCTGGACAGAGCAGAGGCTGGTCCTGGAATCCCACGCCTCGCCTCCTGGCCGACAGCCCTTGGGTGCATGGCCTCGCCTCTGAGCCTCTCTCCTCTGGTACATGAGAGAAGTCACATCTAAAAGGTGAGCTCTTTGGGGTGTCCCTGTCTCCACCTGGAGCCTGAACGCCCACACATAGCCTGGAGCAGAGTCATACCCAATGGGCCGCTCACGTCTTTTGCCAGTGTCCCCTTGTTCTGGGGGTGCAGCCGCCTGTGTGGCAAACCCGAGGATGGAGGTGGGGATGCTGCATGTACCCACCTGTGGCCCTCCGAGGCCCATGACCAGCGCCACCTGTTCTCATTTACTTATGATTTTTCTTGCTTCGAAAATGTTTATTTTTAATATCCATAAAATGCTGAGCTTTGAAGAGCTGGTTATATTTTTTTCCTGACACATATGAAATTACATGTGTAACTACTAGAGTAAAACAATGTTCCTGGGAGACCATCCTTTCCACTTAGGTATTAACAGTATAGGCTGGGGTGAAACTGTGCCCCCTCTTCTGTTAGCTGAGTGACACCAGACAGGTGACTTCTCTCTCCTCTCTGAGCCTCAGTTTTCTTCCCTATAAAATGGGATAATCGTGATCCCTACCTCAGGGGTTATGGCCAGGGTTCCTTCAGCTAATTCAGAGGCTGGAGGATGGGGCACCACCTGCAGTTATTATGATGATGTCGTTTATTGTTATTCTGTTATTGTTTTGTTATCGTCACTGGCATGTCAGTAGTCCTAGTGGGTCCCTGTGTGGCTGTGGACTGAGAACCAGGGGTTCCCAGGTGCGCTCAGGCTGGGCTGCGGGGAGGATGGGATGCCTTTTCTGCTGTGGGGCTGCCACCACTGGTGCTGAGGGATGGAAATTCTGGAAAAGCGAATTTATGCTCCCGCAGAGGGGAGTGCTCCCTGGGGTGCCGACACAGGCACTTCACGGCACTTACTTACCGAGTGGCCTCTGGGGAGGCTGGGAGCCTCCTGGCTCCTGGCAACTTTCTATCTCTGGTGCCTGGCAACTTCTCCACTCAGATCTGACCCCTTTTGAGCATCCAATGCAGATTCCCCCTTCGGGGCTTGTTGGCATCAGAGAAACCCGGGTGCAAATTCTGTCCCACCACGCAGAGGTGTGACTCTGAGCACATTGCTTAACCTCTCTGAGCCTCAGTCTCCTCAAGTGTAGGACGGTGACGATGATGAGGCCGGCACACCTTGCAGGTTCAGCTGGACAGGTCCTGGCCGGGGTGGTGAGGCGATGGGGATGTAGCATGGAGCAGAGAAACCTGGCAGGCTAGAGCGGGGGGAGGTGCTATCATGACAGTAAGAACGGCCATGTTTACTGAGCCCCCGCCATGGGCAAGGCGTGGTGCTTGGTGCCGGATGTTGGCTGACTATTCCACATCGAAGATCACACACCGAGTGGACGAGCAGGGATTCGAACCCAGGCTGGGCTGACTCCAAGCATGGGCATAGAGTCCCTCTGTGACAGGCTCCAGCTGCCTCGGTTTCTTCCACTGCACCAAGGACGCATGGTGGTGTCAGTCACTCCTTGAGGTTTGTGGTCCAAAGTGGGGGAGCCCTCTCAGTACCTTCAAAAGTTCTGAATCTATAATGTTTGGGGATTGGGCACTTCTGCTGACAGGAGGCCCCCTTGTCCTGCCTCTGTCCCTCTCATGGCTGGTGGGATGGGCACCTTCTTGCCCCTTCTGTCTTGGCTCTCCTAGAGCTGGTACGCAGTAATCAGGGTTGTGTACTACATAATCCCAGGGGCGCTCACAGTTCATAGTACAGACATGGCAGATTTTCTAAAGTTAGGATAGTTTTCTGAAAGATGGGGAGTAAAATGTAAGTAAGGGTGCCTCTTCCTGATCTGCACAGAGATGCCATGTGAACCAGAATCGTTTCTGTTTTGGTTAGAATGACACCTCCACCCAGTGACCTCCCATTCAGCCTTCAAAGCCCAGCTGCACTCAGTGATCCCTCCCTGGGAAGCCTCTCTCCTCTGCTAGGCTGTGAGCTCCCGGGGGCAGTGATTGGCTGCTTCAGGTGGGACTCCACCCAGCTCCTGGCCTTTACCTGCCCAAGGAAAGGGTCCATGGGCATTCCAGAAGTCCAACCTGATCCTGAACCAGGAGGCCATATGGAGTTTCACAGGTACCTAAAAAGTTGGAGCTGGGAGAGCTGGCCGAACTTTTGTCCCCCTCCATTTACAGCTCTGAGGCTCAGAGATGTAAACGACTTACCCAAGGCCCCACCGTGAGCTGGCAGCTCACATCCTGCCTCACTACTGAGGCTGTTTGCGTCCACTTCCTCTACATGGTGGGGAAGCAGCCAAGGACAGCAGGACAGTCTGGCGATGGGGTCAAGGACATGGAGATACCCAGGCCACCGTCCAGTGGCTTTGGAAGTCAGTTCCAAGTGCTTCCGGGTGGATTCCTGGCATGGAGCCAGGATGTCTCACTCCTTGGAGACTGATATTCTGGCAGAACTATAAGGTGCAGATTCTGGGTTCTGGGCTAGGGGTCTGGGCGCTGAAGTGAAAACCGCCTCCTGCAGCTGCCTAGGCCCAAAGGGACCCTCTACGCCCTGCCTGTGTGGCCCGCCCCCATCTCCAGCTCCCCTCCCCATCTGATCCACTTCATCCTTCTGAGATTTATTCCTGGGCCTCAGAGCCTGGAGATAATTTGCTGACAAAGCCCCGTCCTCGGCAGGTGCTTTAATTGGTTTTGTGGGAGCTGGTCTGGGAGCATCTATTTAGAAGGAAATAGAAATTTGCAGCCTGTCCTTTCTCTGTACTGGGGGCTGTGGAGTGTGTCTCTGTGCACGGTGGGGGAAGGGCGGCACCAAGAAAATCTGCAGAGTCCTGGTCACAGGGAACCCCCATGTCTGTCTGTATTTGGGGGTACATATATCTGGGGTATCTGGGCCAGTGGGAGAAGGCGCTGCAGGCCGGGCCCCTCCCCAGCCTTGGAGCAGCCTCAGAATCAGGGAAAGGCAGCTTCTCAGCCTCACAGAGCTGAGGGTGAGAGAAGGAGCTGGGATTAAGGGGGCCCAGTGGCAAGGGGATGGCTGGGGTTAGAGATGGGGGCCTCGTCCCCATCCTTCCTCAAGGACACCTAGCCCCTGCCCGGTGAGCCCCTTCTAAAACACAAATCACATTTGTAACTCCTTGGTTCAAAAAACCTTTCCATATCTCCCCGCTGCCCTCGGAAAGAAGCCGAGTTCCTTAGCTTCACCTTCAAGGTCCCTCACATCCTGTCTGTCTGACTTCCCCAGCCATGTCATTCCTGGCTCCTATCCCCAGCTGCTCATTATCAATAGTCTAGTCTTCCCTCCTGGGCACCTGTGTGTCCCACCCTGCGTCCCGCCCTGTGCTAACCGGGCCATTGCCCCATGACTGGTATCATCATTGTCACTCTCATTTTACAGAAGAGGCATGGAGGTTCAGAAAGGTTGTCACATGCCAGAGGCCACACAGGGCTGGGGCTCGAACACAGTTCTATCTGGTGCCCACACCTATTCTCTTAACTGCCAAGGTACAGATGGAGCCAGGTAAGCGCCCTCAGGCCTCTAAGCCCCATATCTTGCCCTGAAATACCCCTGCCTGCATTTTTGCACTGGCAAAGTCCTACTCACCCTTCAACCAGGCGTGATGTCACTTCTCTGACTGACTCCGCCCATGTCCAGTCTACCCTTTGGGCTGCCCCAAGCCCCAGCCAGGCTCTCATCTCAGTTCTGATCTCTGGGTGTGTCACCGTCTGTGTCAGTGTCTGACCCCTCCATTCCATCCCCTTCCCAAGGCTGAGAGCCGCAGCTGAACTGTTGATTTTACAGAGTGGGGAGTCACAGCTCCGGAAGCTCAGGTGGGTCAAAGATCCTGGGACCTGGACTTGCCTCACCTGGGCTATTGAGCAGCCTGGACCACAGCTGCTCCGTGTAACCCTGAGCAGCGCCCTGTGTCTGTGTGGACTCCGTCTGCCCATCTGTAAAACGGTAGGGTCAGCCTAGAGGCATCTGACACTCGGGGACTCTGAGGGCCAGGCTCAGGCTGGAACCTCTCACACCATGCATGTGACCTGTGTGATTGTGACTCTCGTGCAGTATGTGTGCGTGGGTGGCCACTCCCTGTGCTTGGGTGGGTCGCAAGGCCAGTGCTGATGCCCGCCCCAGCCTGGGCTCCTGGTGGGGGCCCTGGCAGAGTGCCGACGTGTCTCGGACCAGGGCTGAACCCCAGCTCTGCCATGCACCTGCTGCTTATCCCCGCCGGCAAGCCTTCCGGCCTCGCCGAGTCTCAGCTTCATCTGTAGATTGGAACGATAATAATATCACTCCACGGGGGCCATTTGCCGTGAGGATTACAGGAGAGGTGCACAGGGCCCAGCCCAGAGCATTGCTCCAAAGGTGACCTATTGTCACTGGTGCAAAAAATGCTAAGTGCCACGTGCCTGCTGGGGGTGGGGGTGGGTGCTGCAGGATCTCAGCCTAGACAGACAACCCCGCTAACTCGCAGGGGCCAGGCCAGAGCAAAGGGGACTACACAGGTCTTTCATTTTTTTTCCTGGGGCCCCCTCTCCAAGGCTCTTCTTTCCTCATGAGATTCTTCTGACTCCAGGGCAGTGTTACATAGTTCCTGAGGACAGATGGGCAGGGCGTGGGTGGGGGCTCAGAAGGGGGCCCTAGGTAGGTGTAGCTTCCTGAATGAGGCAGGAAGTACAGCTTTGGAGGCCACCCTTGTCAATGGCCCAGGAGGTGGCACGGGGGGGGGGGGCATTCCGCTGCCTCAAGTCCAGCTGCCCCAAAGTCAAGGTTCTGTCCTGGTTCCCCCACTTCCAGGTTGTGGCCCGAGCCTCAGTTTACCCCTCTGTAAGATGCAGAAACAGCCCTTTCTTGTGTCAGCGGCGGGGCAGACCAGGGCAGGGTGGGGGACCGTGGCTCTCAGGGGACCCCCGGAGTGGAAGAGGCAGACAGTCTGAGAGACAGACCCACCACGGAGGCCCGGGGCGCCTGCGCGATCTGGACCGCAGGTGGCGCCACGAGGCTGCGGTTGGGGCTCCCTGGCGGCTCCCGCTGCGGTGTCTCAGCCGTCCTCGTTCCCGCGTGTCTGTCACCGCCGCCGCTGGTCCGTCCCTCCGCGGAGACCTCCCCCACCCCCCGTGTGTGTGTGGGACGCCAGGGGTTGCCCCGCGGCCCTCCGAGGCCAAGGCCCAGACTGAGCGGGCGACCAGGGGCGGGAAAGGGGTGCGCTCTGGGGCTGCACGTTCCTGGGGATCCCTGCGTGTGGCAGGAGTGCATGGGTGTGAAGGGTGCTGGCAGGCGTGCTCTGCTAGGGTGGAGACTTTTCCTTTGTTCCCCCCACTCGTCCCCCGAAGGCCCCAAGAGGTGGGAATGACTTGCCCCTCTCCTAGCCCTGGTTTCCTTGTGCGTAAAAAGGGACAAATAGTCCCTCTCTCTAGGTACCTGTTAGGAGGACTGTAGGGCCGGCTGCCTGGAGGCGCAGGGACGGTTGTCCTCGGAGCACTGCGTGGGAGGGGGTGATGGGTGAGCAGGGTGTAGAAGGGGGTGGGGGAGGGGAGGGGGCTCCTGACTAGGGGGGGTGGGGAGGGGCTGGGGCAGTGTCGGGGGGCAATGACAGAGGCAGGGGATCCCCATTCTTGTCTTACTCAGATCAAGGGTAAGTGAGGGGCTGCAGCTTTCCTGGGGGGCTCAGAATTCCCTCCTCTAGCCAGGGGACAGGGAACCAGGAGGACGGGGCAGGCAAGATGGAGGGAGGAGGCAGAATAACTGCTGGGCGGGACCCAGGTGAGGGGAGATGTTTGACAGCGGCAGGAGGGCAAGGAGCATCTGCCAGCTCAGGTCACCAGGCCGGAGCCCACCTGCGACAGTGCTGGTCACATCCACGAGGTCTCCTGCCCACCCCTCCCTCCTCGCTCCTTCCCTCCGTCTGTGGCCTCATCCTGTGCTCACCGCCTTTGGTCTCCTTCTCTCCTGTCCATTCTCCACACAACAGCTGGGCGGCTCTTAAACCCACCCGTGACCATGAGCGTCCTGCTTTAAAACCCAGACACGACACCTTACTGCTGCTGGACCAAGTCCTGTGTCCCTAACCCACCTTTGGGGCCCTGCCTGCCCCTCAACTTCCCTCTCGCTGCACCCCCATCCTTCTGTGCTGGGTGAACTGGGCCCATGAACCCCTGAATGCCAGGCCTGGGGCAGAGAGGTGCAGGCTGGGCTTTGGGGTCTGAATCAGGACTCTCTTCTCTCACTGCTGTGTCCCTGTGGGCAAACCCCACCCTCTCTGCGTCCCAGCTTCCTGATCTGCAGGATGAAAAGTCCCCACCTCACCAGGGAGCTGTGTCCGCACAGGGCCTGACGCCCAGACAGGGGTAGATGCGTGTAAGCCATGATATTATCATCATCAGAGCCTGTCCAAGGAAGTTTCATCCAGCATCTTAACCCAGCACTCCAGGAAGCTGTTGCCCCCACCCCCAGCCCCACACATGAGACAAGCCGCCCCTCTTCTCTCATCCCTCAAGGCTTTGTTCCCACAAAGGTGGGGTGGGGCTGTCGTCACCCGCTAGGGCTGCTCCAGTCTTCAGCGACCCTTCTCGGAAACTCTGACCCAGGCAGGGAGGGTGAGCGGGCACCTGCCCACTGCGGGGAGGGGAGAGGGGCAGGAGCCCTAAGAGGGACTTGGAGAATAAAGCGACACTGGGGTTTTGACATCATTTTCAGATCATTGGAACGATCCAGAAAGACGCCACATTCTACCCTGGACAAAGGGAGGAAGACTTCTGAGACCTGAGCGAGGCGAAATTTGACCTGAGCAGATCACCTTGGGCAGGGAGCTGAGCACAGGCCACCATCAGGAGAAAGGTGACTGGATTAAAGGGGCCTCGTTAACTAAATTCTTTCCCAACGCTTGGTTTTTCCTTGTTTTTGTTGTCTCGGTGGAAGAAAAATGTACTCTTTCCCATCATCAGAGAACAGGAGAGCGATGACTTCCATTTACCACATACCTGGTTCTCCTCCTGTCTGTGATCCCGTGGCTGACGATTGTCAGGTGTTGCTGCTCCGGGAGGGAGATGAGAGGCTGGGGTGCCAGCCCCCGCCCCTTCGTCTGCAGCTTCCTCTCCATCAGCTCTGCGCTCGCTGGGCGGTCTGTCTGATTCTTTCCCTGGCCCCTGACCCCCAGCAGGACTGGGCACAGAGGACTGGCATTGGGAAGGGTTTGAGGGACCTTGACAAGCTGGGGGCTGGGGCTTTTTTTTTATGCTAAAATCATTATTTATTGAGCACCTACTGTTTGCCAGGATCCAGGCTGAGCATTGGGGGCTCTGCCTCCAGGAAGCCCCCAGTCTACCATGGGCTGGACACTAATGATGCATTATTTGATTTCAAGACGTTTAAGGGCTCATAGCAGGGGATGGAGGTGCTAGAGCTGGGACCTCAAGACTGAGAGACACAAAGGAACAGTTTAAACAAAGAGGCCAGCCAGAGAAGTGCTGTTCCTGAGGCAGGAAGGAGGTCATTTTTCAAGGACAGGAAGGCAAGGCATGGAGCCAGGGCCCCAAGATGGGGTGAGTAGTGGGGACAGGGCAGGTGAGGCCTGCAGAAGACAGCATGCAGGACCTTGGATCGTGGGAAGGAATTTGGGCTTTGTCTTCAGAGGGAAAGGGAAGAAGGGAGGGCCAGGCCACGTGGGTTTTCCCAGGCTCCAGGCTCCTTGGCGTCTTGGTCAGGGGAAGGGACCGGACCTATATGCAAAGACTGCTGGTCCCGCAGCAGATGGACCAGTAGGGCAAGCCTGGATCTGGTCCAGGGGAGGCAGAGTGTGGTGGGCAAAGAGCATCGTCTCTGGAGTCAGAGAGACCTGCCTTTAAATTCTGACTCTCCCACATGCCAGTTCTATGTTGGGCTGCTGGGCCTCTCTGAGCCTTAGTCTCCTCATCTGTACAGTGGGAATAATGATAATTCCTATCTCCTTGTAGGGACGTTGGAAAGACTGAAATAACAGACATGTGGGAAGTACTTGACACGGCACATAGTAAGGGCTCAGTAAATTTGAACCGTTATTTCTGTTATAGATCTTGGAGGTACCAGTAAAAGTTCTACCTCCAGACCTTTGCACAGGATGTATCCTCCACTCAGAATGTTCTGGTCCAGCCGGTGTGTGTACCCTTCCTTGTCCTTCAATGCCCATATGAGGGGGCTTATCTGGATGCCCCTCTGCAGGCACCCTAGCACACAGCTGACTTGATCCATCCCTTTGTGTGCCATCTTTTCCATAGCAATTACTCACCGATGGCTGTCCCCCTCTCCCAGACCGGCCACTAGGGGTGCTGGGCCTGTGCTTTTTCTGTGTCTGCCGAGCCCAGCCTGAGGCTCAGGGCCCCCAAGACCACACTTTCTGTGTCCCCACTTGAATTCTAGATCTCTTTCTCTTCAGAGGAGCAGAGCCTGGGCCGAGCTCAGCATCTGGAGGGCCCAGCGGTGGGTCGTGGAATGCCCGACAGCTTAGGGCGGGCAGCCAGAGCCACAGTGGCCTGGACTGGGCTAGGTGTGAGGAAGGGGCCTGGCGGCCCAAGGTGGACTGAGGCACCTGTGGTAGAGGTCGAGCCCACGTGAGAGGTGGTGGCCATTTTTGTTGAGGGCATCCTCGAGCACAAATATAAGTAACGGGGGAACGAGAAATGTGGGGGTCCCTCTTGGGGCCAAGGTCCAGGCGGGCTGATGCCTAGGCCTAAGGGCGCATATAGTCCAGCCAGGCCCAGGGTTTGGGTCAGTTCCAGCCCCAATGGGAGACCCAGGAGGCCCTGTGCTGGGTTTTGAGTGGAGGGGAGGGGTTTTACGTCCTCCGTGAGGGGAAGTGGCAGACAGGCAGGGGGTAGATGGCTTTCCCGGAATCCCAGATCGCGCTTTAATAATTTGTTTCAGAATTAATGTCCATTCACGCCATCTTCACAGTTCCAGCTCATTGGAAGATTAAATAAAAACCCGCACCCCTCCCCCCAAATGGAGGAGACACCGACCAGCCCTGTTCTTTCTGGCTGGGCTGGCTGCCTGAAGCCAGCGCAGGAAATAAATCTCTTGGAGAAAACCACTTTGCTCACACAATTTCAATCCAACAGGGCATAGTGGCCCCAGTCACTTCTTGTTGTATTTAGCTGATAATTTTTTATTGTACTGGGAGACCCTGGCAGAAGCATCGCGTCCTTACAGTCTGAGCTCACCCCCTACTCCCCGCCCCCCCAAATAGCTGGGCCTCTTTACTGCAGCACATTCTCTCCCCCTTGCCCGAGGGTCCTCCCTTGCTGCAGGCAGCAGTGCCAGGAACCCAGGAAGGGAATTGCTCAGGTGCCAGGGCACTGGGGAAGGGACAGGCAGTGGCTGCCCCTGGCTCCAGGGGCACAAGACAGGGCCTCTGTGAAGGTAGAATGCCAACACTTCGCCTTTTGCATGCCAGGCTTAGGGGACTCAACCTGCCCGCCTCAACCTGCCGGGGGGGGGCGGGGCTTACCAGCCAGTGAAGCCATGGGCAGAAGTCCAACTGAGGCATCATTCATTCATTCACTCAACAAACATGTATTGTGTGCCTTCTCTGAGCTAGACTCTGGGAATAAGGTATGACAAGACAGACAGAGAGGCAGACAGACAGACAGGCAGGTCCCTACTCTCCTGGGGTCACAGCCTCTCCCCCTAGAGGAAGCCCTCATCCTGCCGAATCCCCCTACTAAACTTTCCTGCTCTCGTACCATTTTCTCTGACTCGGCCACATACTTTTTTTTCCATTTGGTTTTCGTTTCATTTGGATTATCAAGTACAGAAGCTAAGGAATTAATTAAAAATATTTAGACATATTCAAAGCTGGTAGAGTATTCTAAACATAAGTAAAAATATGTCATCACATCAAAGAGGCACATGATTGGATAATGGAAATGAAAATGCATCATCCTTGGGGTCAGGAGAGAAAATCAGACAGCATTAAGATGTGAAATTATTACTTCATGCAACATTTATGGTTTTTTCCTATTATTCTTTTCAATGTGCCTCTTTACACTAGTATGTTAAACTTGCTATGTATTAAGTTCTTTGAGTTTATAAATCATATCTATCATATCTTTTATAGTTCACCCTGGATGACTAGAGTATTTTGTGTTCTCATTAGGGTTTAATAAATGTTATATACATAGAAATTTGATTCTAATTTCTTGGACACACGTCTTGTTTTTAAATTTCCAAAAAGCTTTTTTATTTCAAAGTTAATAGACTTATAGGAAGTTGCAAAAATAGCATGGAGGGTTTGAGCTATTCTTCCCCCCACTTCCCCTAAAAGAAAGATCTTGCATAGATATTATACAAAATCAAAATCAGGAAATTACACTGATACAACCCTGTTAAAGAAACACAAAGTAATTCAGATTTCACCAGGTTTTACACGCTCTCATTTTTGTGTTTGTGTTTCTATGCGGTTTAATTCCATGTCTAGGTTCATGTGACTCAGACACACTTGACAATTATTTCTGTTTTCCCAAACTTTTTGACTGAGGCATAACTTTAATGGTGGAAGATGCACAGAGCTTAAGTGTTCGTGTGTGAGCACCTCTCATTCCACGGTGACCTGTGGCATCATGAAATAGTTTTGTCTGTTTTGGAACTTCTGTAACATTCTGTGTTCTCCTGCGTCTGGCTTCTTTGTGAGGGTGAAGCCTGGGCAGGTCTACGGGCATCTTTGGTCAGGGGTATAATGCGGTTATTTCATGGCTGGCACTAACCACGGGTAGGAAATCTGTGTCGATTCCATTCATTTGACAAAGATCTATGAGCCCTGTTTTGGGCAGAGCCCAAAGAGCCTTTATTGTGGGAAGAAATAGGCAAGACAAGAATAGGCAAGTCTGAGGAAGTCTAGGATTATCGTTTGAATAATTTCAAGTTGCCTTTATTTGCTCCCATGCCTCTGTGTGCCTCCTCCTTGCTCTGTACTCCTTGGCTCGTTGTACCTGGCTTGCAGGGGTCAGAGGACTCCTCAGCATTGTCACACACAATGGTGAGGTCAGGAAATGGTGTGGGTGACATCTGACAGGGCCCTGACTGAATTATTACTGTGGGCCTGCTCGGAGCCCAGCACTGAGCAGGTGCTGGGGACCCAGTCAATGGTTCCAGACAGGAAACGTCTGTGTTGTCACAGGGCTGCCCTCACACATACCCCGGACTCTGGGACTTTCTTATGGGAGGTGGTGAAACACTCCTTGTTGTGGGCTGAGATGTGTGCCCCTAAATCCCTATGTTGAAGCCCTAACCCCCATACCTTAGAATGTGACTATATTTGGAGATGGGGTCTTCAAAGAGGTAATTAAGTTAAATGAGGTCATATGTGTGAGCCCTAATCCAATACCACTGATGTCTTGTGAAAAGAAAGACCAGGTGAGGACACAGGGAAAAGATGGCTACCTATAAGTCCAAGAGAGAGACTTCAGAAGAAACCAGCCCTGATGATATCTTGATCTTGTACTTCTAGCCTCCAGAATATGAGAAAATAAACTTCTTTTGTTTAAGCCACCTGGTCTACAATACTTTGTTATTGTAGCCCTAGTAAACTAGTATACTCTTTACTATATTAATCTTCATTTGGGGGAGTGAGTGGGACAGCCCCTAGGAGCTGATGCCACATAAGATATAAGTCTAAATTTCAGATAATTTTTTAACAACTATTGAATGGGCCATACTTACAGCAAACAAACAAACAAACAAAACAAAACAAAACAACAAAAACAAAACAAAAACAACAAAAAAAACCATTGTCTATTGAAATTCAAATTTAACTGGGTGTCCTATATTTTCATTTGCTAGTTCTGGTCACTCAGCCTGAAAACTAAGGCAGTGGCTCCCATGAGGACAGGGGTTCAAGGACACAGGGACCAACCCTGACTGCCCAGAATGGGGTGAGAGCCCCAGGCTGCTTCCCCAGGCCTCAGCCGCTCTCCCCAAACAGTTCCCGTCTCCCACACAAACATATTTATTGGGCTTGATGGCAAACAGATTATGTTTGTCCCAGGAAGGGCAGCTCGAAAGAGAAAAACCTTGAAGTCCGGGAAGTAATAATGAGGGGAGTTAAATTAAAGTGCATAAAACCCTCCCGAGAGATAATGTCAGGGTGAGTTACAGGCCCGATAAGGGACGGGGGGCTCACGGAGGGGGCTCAGAAAGGTCGCCCAGCAGTGCATGCACAACCAGGAATTATAAACACGGGGCAAGATGCCCAGCCGGGGTCACCAGGGTGAAAATATTGGGGTCATTCCAAAAACAATTATCCTGCTTGGTTTGCTCTTCAGGTCTTGTAAATCTTTCACCTTTTTATAAAAGATTTCTGGGGTGAAGAAGCATTTTGGAAGCTTTAACAGATTTTTGTGGCTGCTTCTTTGTGGTTCTGCTAAAACAAAAGGACAAAGGGGAAAAAGGCATTACCCAGCGTTCTCAGGGGCACAGGGATGGGCTGACTGGTTTCTTCTTATTCTTTCCAGAGTTTAAGCTGCCCTGGGTTTTTACTCATGCCGCTGGGAGTCTGGTCACAATTTAACAATTAATTTGTTCTGTTTTGAATCCAGTTGCAGTGGGGCTTTTTAGTACCCAGTGGACTCTGATTTTTGGAGCAGACGGGCAGTTGTGCAGTGGCTGTCTTGTCTGGTGTGGTGGCCATCTTAACTGTTGAGGCAACCTTCTTGATCATGTGGTCCTTTGATGGACGAGGCAGCCATCTTAACTGATGTGGCAGTCATCTCAAAAGCCATGTCCCAAAGGCTCCTGTACCCACACAGAGCTCCTGAAGCTGGAGAATGGGTCTAGGCTGTGCTTGGCCTCAAGTTCACTGCTCCAGTGCATCTCCTGTCTTCCTATTGTGTGTCCAAGGGGACCCTGGATGGAGCTCTGTGCCTCTGTGCCCTTGTCTGATTTCCAGGACAGTTGGCAGGAGGAGAGTGCAGACGACTGCATGGTCACCTGCCTCCAACTCCTGACTTCCTGTGGACAGAGAGACACTTCCTGTGGACAGAGAGACACATCAGCAGAAGGCACTCATTCGTTCCATAAGTTTACTGAGCACCTGTCATATATCAGCCACTGTGCTGGGCCCTGATGCCCAGGCCTAGCCAAGGGCTTTATCTTCGAGGCAGCCATTTCCTCGGTTTCTCTGTCCCTCTGAACACACACAGCCACAAAAACGTCTCTGTCTCAGAAATCTCTCTCCTGTCTACTAGCTCGTTTAATTTCTATGACCCTTCAGGGGAGGGATTATTAGCTCCATTTTACAGATGAGGAAACGGAGGCTACAGAGGTGAGGCAGAGCTGGGATTTCATCTGGACTCCAGAACTGTGTTCTCCCCAAGGTCCCATGCCACTCGGTTGAGGGCAATGATAAGATTGTGGGACCTGGGTTGGAGTTTCTGTCCTGCTTCCCCCTAGCTATGTGACCTTGGGCGAGTCGCTGAGCACTCTGAACCTCACTCTCCTCGTCTGTGCAATGGGCACTGTGCTATAGCCCTGCTGTGGGGTGTGGTGTGGAGTCCACGATCTCTCGCCCCCTGGACGCTGAGCCAGGCCTGGAGCCTCTAGCACCTTCTTGAGATGGAGGCTGTTGTTTATGTATGTACACAAGAGTTTCTCCCAATCATCTTTCACCATCTGCTGACTCCTTATAGGCTATAATTATTCAGAATGAATAAATGCTGGGTGGGACTTGGAACTCCTTGGGCAGGCCAGGCCTGACACAGACTAAATTCAGTGTTCACACAGGAATACCCATTCATCAAGTCATTCATTCGCTCATACATTCAACAAATGTTATTTTGTGCCAGGCCTGCTCTGGGTGCTGGGGATGCAGTGAGTGGGGAGTAAGACAGACTTGAGTCCTCTGGACTCAGAGCTCATATCTTGGGGTGGGAGACAGGTGGCAGCCAGAGAGGCCAGGGAGGAGCCTATTACTATGTGTGCCAGGAGGTTGATGATGGGAGCCTGGACAAAGACACAGCGGCCCTGATGATCCCCATGGAAGTGTATGGGATAAGGGAGGCTCAGAGAGGTAATGCGACTTGCCCAAGATCACACAGCTAAGAGGTGGTAGAACTGGTTTGCCTGACTGCAGTGATCATGCTCTCAGCAAGGACCTGACACGGCCTCCCCTTGGGTGGCCTGAAATAGCATCGCCACTCTGAGTCCTGAGCAGCTACCCCAGCTCTAGAAATGTGAACACATGCTTTGGCAAAAAGGGTGCTTGGGAAATGTATATGTCACTCTTTTCCTGGAGCACAGGGCACAGTGGCCTATTGTTAAAGGCTCTGCGGGGTTCTGCATGGGAGACCTGCTTAGCCACATTAACACAGCGTGTCCCAAACCTCTGTGTCCGTGGAACCCTTTTGGGAACCAGAACATTTTTTAACATTCATTCTGTTCAGCCACAATTATCTGTTGAGCACGTACTACATGCCAGGCGCTGATGGAGCAAAGCAGATATGGTCCCTGTGCCCAGCGTATTGTGACAGTCAGCACAGGTCACATGCCTGAGGCCTCAGCTTGAGAGAGAGAGTCTGGGCAGGAGGAGAGTGCAGGCGACTGCATGGTCACCTGCCTCCAACTCCTGACTTCCTGTGGACAGAGAGACACTTCCTGCACGAACCCCCTCCCTGGCCTGGTCAGGACTGTCATTGCTGACCCACTGCAGCCCTCAGCTGCCCTCTGGGAGTTGGTGCTCGAAGGTGGAGCTGAGACGGTCAGGGTGGTGGGGGTGGGCCTGAGGGTTGTGGGTGTCCTCAGTAGCCGGTGACCAAAGGGAGGCATGGAGGAGAGGTGACCGACAACCTAGTCCGCTGAGAGAGATAGGGTGCGGCTTGATCCTTGAGGGTCTGCTCAGTTCCCACAGCGTGTTATGGGAACCCCTGCCTGCATTCATCGTGGGCTTCCTTCCATTCCTGCAGTCAAAGCGCTTTGGCTAAGACCCTGACTTCAAGGGGTCAAAGTAGCTCTGGTGGGCCCCTCCTGGATGCTCTGGAAAGTAGTGGGGAAGCCTGAGGGTCCAAGGTGGGCCGTGCCAGCTCTGCGGGCTTCCTGGAGGAGGAGGTCCTGGAGTCAGGCCGGCAGGGATAGCCCAGCTATCAGGCATCTGCAGGGAGGCTGTGGATGGGATGGTGATGAGCAGGGGCTTGAGGGGCCAGAGAGGTCCTGTTCAAATCCTAGCTCTGCCCTTAGCAGCTGTGGGACCTTGGGAAAGCGACATGCCTCCCCTGAGCCTCGATTTTCTCACCTGTAAAATGGGACAATGGCAGGAGCTCAGGGTGATCTCTAAGACCTTAGCCCAGGGTGGCAGCACAGGGGACGCCTCTGCCAGCGGGAATGTCAGCCTGGCAAAGGAGGCAGGAGGGCCGTTCTCACACTCTTTTTCTCCTCGGAAGAACTAGAAACTCTGGAAAATACTCCTTGACCTGAAAAAGCCCCAACTGGACGCTCCTGTGGGTCTGTTACAGACATGACTTTGCAAATCAGATGTGACAGGGAAATGTGTGCCAAGATGGTGGCCAGCTGTTCAGCTGTGGGGAAGGGGCTGCTTAGAGACCAGGCACGGACTCCGCTGAGAGCAGACGGCCACCAGCCTGGCTGTGCCCGGAGCACAGGTGTGTGAGGGAAGGCGCCCCAGCCCGGGAAGGGAGATGAGCAGGCTGCTCGTGGACTAAACTCACACGCACGCAGAGTCACGTACACATGCACACACGTGCACACACACACAACGTATACACACACATTTGTATTCACACGTACACACTAACATATACACACGTACACATGCTCACACACAGCAGCACACACACTCATACACTCGCATACCACAATTCTTGGGGGATGTTGAAGCGAGGCCCTCCTCTTTTGTTAGACTTGGGTTCCAGTCAGACTCAGGTCGAACTTGGGTTTGAGTCAGACTCAGGTCAATGACCCACAAATGCCCCTTCCTCGCTGGGCAAGCCTCCTTCACCTTTTAGGCATTGTTATTGTGAAATGATGCTATCGGCTACTGCTCCTCAGTGATTTTAAGAAAAAACAAAAAGGAATTTAATTCAGCACAGTGGTTGTCACACAATAACTGCTGAAGATGTCCGACGATTTTCCCTGTCCCCTGCCCTTTTTCTGCTCTGGTAACTGGGAAGCCCTCTCCTGGTTCTTGTGGCCTCATAGGGGCTGCCAATCGCAGTAGCCCAGCCCCAGCCACAGGGATTGGTCCAGGCATGGACATGTGACCCCTGCCAGGCCAATCAGAGACCTGGCCTGGGATGTGTATATGGTATTTAGGGCTGAAGTCCCTCCTGATACCTGGAAGCTGTGTTCCATGTGGAGGATGTCCTCAGGAGAGAATGAGCCCAGAAATGGGACAGCACTGAGGGGGATTAAAGGGCTGCATGGCGGCTGCTGGAATTCCTGTCCGCCGGGGGGGGGGGGGGTGCACTGACGACAGCTGGTCTCGGTGTTGGCAGGTGTGGGTGGCAGCTGGGAGTTGCTCTGTGACAGTTCTGTCCCTGAGGGCCCCTCACAGCATCCTGGGCAGGGACAAAGGTAAGTCCTTTCCTTCAACCAAGCCCTCCTTTCTCAACATGCATGGGAGAAGCCAAGCATCTGGGAGTAGCTGCCGGGGGCTCTCTTTCCGTAGTCAGTGGAGGATGGATTGGGTGACGATGAAGGCCATTCGGCGGGGGTCTTTGTGCTCACTGAGCTCTTGGCCCCTGCAGAACCATAGCCACGGGCCCTCAGAGAGGCCACCTGAGCCCAGAAGGAGGCTGCAGAGCCATCTCTGGGTCACACTCCCCCCACATGCCGTGCCCGCTCCTTCCTCCCGCTTGGCGAGTTCCTCGTGGGGCTCCTTGCCTCAGAATCTGTCCTCCCCAGGCATCCGCCAGCTTGTCACCCTCCATTTAGATCCAGCAGGGCCAGGCAGAGTCTTTACCCAGGAGCGTTCTCAGCTCCCAGCTGCAAATGGGTATGTGGGAAGAAGGATGTCTTCACTTCCAGTCCCTGGGCATAGCGGTGCCTGTTACAGACATCTGGTCACCCGATTGTAGAGGACGGACCTAGGCCCCACGGGCTATGAGTTCCCAAAAAGAGGCTGTGAGTCGGGTCATTTCTGTACCTTCAGGGCCTGGCTGGGCACATTAGTGGACGCTAGCTGAAAGAATGCTGGGTGCTTTCATTCCTCCAGAGTCAGGGAACTCACTCCCTATCGGGAAACTGCTCTCATCTTATTAATGGCTGCCTGGGAGGGATTCCTTGGGCTGCTTCTGGGGCAGGCAGAAGAGGGGTCCCTACTTGGTTCCTGGGTTCCCCCAGCACCCCACGGCAGCAGCAGCAGCTCCCTCCCACCCCTGCCTTCCCCTCACCAGGATGGCGATGAGCTTTGTAAACTGAAGTTAATGAGCTTGCTGCTTTAGTCACAGACATGGGTGGGAGTCCAAACTGTGTCTTGTCTCCGTCAATCAATACATTATATCACCCGCGGAAGGTGATTAGAAGGCAGAGCTGTCCATCTCACCGGGTCTCCTGTCTCCACGTTGTAGATTTCTTGTTCTGGCTGACGACTGGCTGGACAGACGGCGGGGTGTGGGGCGGGTAGCCTTCACCAGAGGCAGTCTGTTTGGTCTCCTGCTGCACCCGTCCCCTCCCGGGCACCGTCTCGCCAGTCCTCCCAGCAGCCCCCTCAAGCGAGGCTCGGTTACTTCTGCCCCTACCTCACAGATGGGCCCTCAGAAAGACGGTGGAGTGTGTCACTCAAGGATCACGGTGTGGTGACTGTTGGCAGGGAATGAGAGCCCGGATCAGTGCAGCCTCAGAGCCCCAAGTGGCTGCCGGGGGGGGCCGAGCGCCCCAGGTAGGACGGGGACCTCAGCCCTGAAGCGCCCACCCCCACCTTCCCCCAAAGGCTGCCGTGAAAGCCCTCCCTGCCGTTTTCAGAGCCTTCCCCTGGCGGCCCTTGGCTGAGCGCCCGGTGGGGAAGAACTCGTGAGAGGCTGCGTGCAGCCCATGGGACAACCGTGGGGCTTTGTGAACACACCTTGGACTTTGCAAAGTCTCTGCGTCGCTGGGCGACTGAGATTTCACGCTAGGCTCTGGAGCGGGGGTCCAGATCAGTCCCAGGCATCTGCTAAGGCTCACACACGTCATCAACCCAGACCCCTTCGCAGAGCCAACCGAGTCACCCTGGAGGTCCCCTCCTCTGTGGAGCTGCTAACCTCCCCACTCCCCTGTATCCACTCAAACATTGCTTGTGCACGAATTTTGACCTTGGCCCCATTTTGGGACCAGGCACAGAAAGCAGGCCAATGTCATTTGCCGGGAAGTGGGAGAAGCAGGGCCTGAACCAGGCAGCCTGGCGGCCCCCAGGTCACCCTGACCTGGCCTGCTGCTGTAGGGAATCTTACTGGCCCCCATAAAGCCACCAGTCATAGCTGCTCCTTCCAGTAAGGAAACCAGGACTTCCGACACCTCCCCAGGCGTCCAGAGTTTTGCTCAGACATTCTCCAGACCAAAGGAACAACTCCCAAGGTAAGGTGGGCACAGAGGTTTGGGGGTCACCTCGCTTCTAGAACTTTCTCTCCTAATTTATGGCCTCCGCTACGCCCTTTTCTCCAACGCACATCAGCTGAGTCTTTGAAAGAGCCAGGGCTTGAAGAATGCTAAAAATTTAATGTATGTTAAAAGGATATTAAATCCTAAAGTAAAATTTACATGGAAATATGACATTTAAATATTTTTAGCTTTCAGGAAGCTGGGGGCTGGAACGCTATAATATAGACAAATTTTATCATTTTAAAAAGAATTAGCTTCACAGTATTTCTTATGTATTCTTAGCATTAATGCATAAAGATGTGAGCCCTGCCTGGGGCTACTCGGCTGAGGCAGGTGGGTGCGGTGTGGGAAAGAGGACAAGGCTGGTGGGGCCCGCAGAGGGTGGGTCAAGCCTGGAGCTGGACCCTGGGGCTCCCCCTGTGGGGGGCTGCCCCAAGGCCAGAGCTCCTGCCAGCAAGCTCCTGGGTATTCCCAGTGAGTATGCGACAAGGCACCCTTGTCTCCATGGCTACCAGTTACTGATCTCCTACTATGCGCAGGTCCGTGACTTTATCTTATTTACTCCTCACATGACTCTCTGGAGAAGGTGGGATTTTGTCCAAGTGCAGATGAGAACATGGCTCGGAGAGGTTGAGTCACGGGTCTAAGTTCACACAGCAGAGGTGGACGCGCATTCCTCCCCGGCTCTTCGCTCAGTCTTGAGGCCGTTTGAGCATACACCTACCTGGCCACTCCTTCCGTGGCTGGATTCCTGTGGCCGGATCCCTGTGGCCAGAGCGGGACTTCCTCGGGTCCCCACCGTGCTCTTCAGCTGAAGCTGACCTTCTTGGCCAGGTGAGGGAGCCTGGAAGCCACCATTCCAGGCACTTGCTGTCCCCACCCCAATGCCAGGCCCTGGGCTGGGTGCTGGGCACCCATGTGTAACTCTGATCTGACCCCCGGGCCTCCAGTACTGGGGTTTGCTTTTAGGAGGTCTGTGGCTGAGGTTTTGACAGAAAAGGCCACGGGAGGGGTATGAAGAGGGTGCTGGGAGATGTGACTGGCTGGGACTTGCACAGCGTGGGGTGTGTGCTGGCCTTGGCCCCCACGGTGCATCATCGGTGAGCATGCCGGCGCTGTCCTCCGGCCCACCCCTCCTTCAGACGTCATCACAGCACACAGGC
This sequence comes from Macroglossus sobrinus, assembly GCA_004027375.1. Lineage (NCBI taxonomy): Eukaryota > Metazoa > Chordata > Mammalia > Chiroptera > Pteropodidae > Macroglossus > Macroglossus sobrinus. The sequence goes on along the minus strand of PVKZ01004663.1, from coordinate 49,726 downwards.
AGAGCCTGCCTGCTTGTTCGTTTGCCTGCTCTGTGACCCTGTGACCCAGAAAGGGACCAGACCGTCTGCAGAGCCGTATGGCACCAGAGTTCCCGGTGGAGGGAGGGCCTGGCACTTGGTGGCCTATATCCTGTCTGTCACAGCTGTCCCAGGGAACCCAGAGTGGGAGCCGAACACAGTCCCAGCCGTGCCCTGAACCATCCCCACGGAGACGAGGTCTCTTACTGCCCCCATTTTACAGCGGGGGAAACTGAGGCTCAAAGGTTTTAAAGGCGTCCTCAATCACCCGGCTAGGCAAGGGCGGGGCTGTATGACTTCGGGCCCCCAGGAGGCCCCAGCTCCCTTGCGTGTTGCAGCCGAGCGCCCTGCAGGCAGCCTCCTCACCTTGGGGCCGCAGTCCCCACCCAGGGCGGCGAGGAGAGTGGCTCGGCCTGGCAGCCAGCTCTGGTCCCAGGAGAGGGGGCCGGCGCAGGCGGAAATGACCAGTCGCCTGGCGGGCACCTCCGGGAGGTCACTCATTGGCTGTTAAAAATCTATTGTGACTAGTCAGAAAAATGAATCAATGGGCACATTATTTTTTCATTCCAGACCTCAGCATGTGTTTGTCTGTCTAATCAGGGTGCAGAGTGGGGACGTCGGCAAGGGCCCCGTGCACGTTTATGGAAGTTTTCCTCTGTCAGAGGAGTTTAGATGGGTAATGAACAGGCCGCGGTGATTTGAAATATAATCCCATTACGCTGACGAGATTACGGGGCTTCGCGGCTTCACAAATCACTCTTAGGGCTTTATAGCAACCACCACCCTACTGGGACTTTGCATTTAAGCAGAGGTGTTTGGTGGGAACACGACATGACAGGCTTAACCCTTTCCCTCTCCGTGGCTGCTTCCCAAACATCGGGGGCCTTTCGGCAGGTGCCTAGATGGGGCCTTCATCATCAAGGGTGTTGGGGGCACATCGGCCAAGATGGAGGAACAGCTTGTGAGGGGGGCAGGTAGGAGGGTAAGGTGGGCATGAAGATGCACTGAGCAAATGGTTAATAAAATAGTAACTAGCCTTGGTTGAGAGCTTAATAAGGGGCAGGGGCAGACACTGATAAACCATACGTCTGCCGGCGTGGCAGGCATAACTGTGGTTGGACGTCAGGGGTACGTCAGGCGGATGTGAGTGGATATTTTTAATTTGAACCGTTATATGCATTTATTTTAATATGCATCAGAAAACACCCGATCCGTGGCCATTCACGTTTAGGATGAAGTTCAAGGTGGAAAACGTTACCCTGGCTCCATTTAAAGGGCAAACGGGAAATCGCAGAGGAGAGGCTACCTGGGCAGCCTGTGAATGGTGACGTTTGGGAAGCACAGGGTCATCTCATGGTGGCAGACCTTCGATCCTTGGGTCCTCACGCCCCACTGTTCCCTTGAAGCAGGTGTCACCGTGGGACTGATTCTGGACAATGAAATGTACTTAAGCCTTCAAGAATTCAAAGCAGTACACAAGAGATAGTACTTACATGACTTTTATTTTAATATCATTTTAACGTTGAATATGTCACAGGATTTAATGACCAAATTAGTCATTCACATTTTTCAAAGGTATCTAAATATAAAATTGCTAAAAATTTGAATACAGAGAGCAAACTACAAATAATATTTCTTTTGTGTCTGGGGCGGGTGAGAATGGAAGACATTAGAAAAGGATGCTTCTGTCGGCTGAACAAAGACCAGAATGAAAGAGGATTTCATTAAAACGACTCCTGTGCGGAGAAAGACACTCCACTTTGAGATGCTGTTTTTGTCACATCTCTTCCTGTACGACAATTTAAAAAACGGTTTGAAATGCAGGTCCTCAGTGAAACGTCTGGCCCTCGACCCTGGCTGGGGACAGTGTGAAAGGACGTCACCCTGGGAGGGACACTGGAGGCTGGTGAGGACTGCAGAGGCATCTGGTGTGGCCAGAGGTGTGTCTGTCAGTCCCTCGCCTTCCCACCGTGAACGCGGGTTCCCTGCCTGGGGGCGTCTGCTCACGGTTCTCCCTGATAGACTGAGAAGCAGCAGCTTCTGGGGCTCAGACAAGGAGGCTGCTCTGGGAGGGGAGGAAAGGGAGCGAGTCCCTCCAAGCCGGCAGAGACCTCCCGGAGAACCCACAGAGCGCTCAGTGCTGGCCAGGAGCCGAATGTGACCTGAGGACTCCCCCGACCCCCCATTCTCCTGGCGTCCCGTGACTTACACGTGGTCCTGAGCCTCTGAAATCAGAGGTGCGGGGTGAGCTAAGGAGAGGGGCAGGGGCGCTGCCTTGGACACACTCCACTCGGTCCTCCTAACTTCAGTGAGATACTGTCCCCAAAGCAACGTGCTCCTTTAAGCAAACGGCATAGTTAGGACTATTGACTAAGCCCTAAACGCTTCCGAGAAATCGAGCCATAGGTTTTCCAATCTGTCTGTTCAATACGGGAACAGATTTTAAAGTGAAGAACATAATCGATTCTCTGCCCCAAAGAATGGTCCGTCAACGTGGTAAAGAGTACACCTGTTTATTAAAAGGAAGAAAAGAAATGTACATTTTTGTTCTTCGTTCGTTTTCAGAAACTGGATGGAGTTGCGAGGAGCTGTCTGGGCGTGGCTGTGTCCACCCTCGGGCGGGGCTGCCGGGCAGCAGGTGGTTCCTCCAGGTGTCTGCTGATCAAAGCCACTGCCACTCAGGCTTCGGTCCCATGGAAATGTCCCCAGTTCCGTTCCAAGGGGAGCTGCCCACCATCCCTGTGCCCGTGAGCCAGGGGCTGACCTCCCCAGGAGGACCGCAGGACACAGGGCAGGCTCCCGGGTGACCTGGCCCTGGCAGGCAGGCTCTGAGCTACGGCAGATGGCAGCTGGAGGTCGGTGTCACTGCTGCCCTGATTTCTTCTCCTTCTGGAAGCTGAAGCTTGTACGTCTGTTCAGTTTTCTCTGTTTCTGAGCAAAATAGTCAGCCCGGGCAGTGCTTGCTCGTGACTCCAGGATGTAGTTAACCTAGAAAGCAAGAGGACACAGCCTGGTCACTGTCCTAGCTTGGGGTCTGGTCATCACAGCCAGCTGGCAGGCGGGGGCCGGAGTACACCTGAGATGGGAGAACAAGGCTTGGAGACACAAGTGGTGGGCCTGGCCCTCCGGTGGGTCACTGGTGGGCGTTCCTGGCCCCAGAGCCTGCACGCCCCCGCCCACAAGCTGCCTCCCGTCTCCGCTCCTCGCCTGCTGTGCACCTCTGGATTTGCGCTGACTTCCCTGAGCCCCTCTCTTGGTCTGAAAGAGGAGGATGTCGTAGTGATGAAGAATGATCGGCTCCCACCAGCGGGGACAGACTTCCGATCACTGAGCACCCCCAAGTGCCCACCAGCCAGAGCTCAACAAAGGGAGTGAGGCTCAGGGTAGCGGGCCGAGGGACCAGCACCGCCGGAGTCGGGGTCCCAGCGGAGAGGGGCGCCAGAGCCGCGTGTGAAGGCTCAGACGGGGAGCTCGGCCTTCTGCACGCTGCTGCTCCCACCTGCGTCCCTGGGGTCACTTTATATCACGACTCGTGGACCGACCACACGCCTGGTGGCTGCCACACACACAGTCACTCTCCCTGGACCTGACACGTCTGAGCCTGGCCCCCTGCTCGGGGAAAGTGAGGGACAGAGGAAAAGGTAAGACTTGGTCTGTGCCCTGAGGGGCTCAGAGCCTAGTGGGGGTCCACCACAGGACAAGAGCCACGACAGATGCAGACAGAGCACAAGGGACTGTGACTGACTCCCGGGGAGGCCTGTGTGTGGGCAGGCCGGTGGGGAAAACGGAAGAGCTGGGTTCTGAGAGGTGAGCAGGAGTCTGGGGTGCACTGGGGGTGGGGGAGCACAGCAGCAGGGCACAGTGAGGGGTGTCCACGGGCGTGTAGGAGCTTAGCGGCCAGCCCGTGGAGGCGGCAGCAGTGCTGGAGTGCTTTCCCAAGGCTTGCCTCATTTAACCTCACAACAGCCTTATGGGGTGCCATGTCACCCCCATCGTATGGATGAGAACATCAAGGCACAGCATGGTGATGTCATTTACTCAAGGTCATGCAGCTGGTAAGCGTCTGGGCCAGCATCTGGACCAGGTGGTCAGGCCGTTGACTAACACGCCTTCCGGTTCCCAGCCCTTGGCCTCCTCAGAGGCACCTTCACCCCTTCACCTCCTCAGACCCCCACACCTCCCGCTGCCCCCAGCTCCCCCGACTGCAGCTTGTGAGCAAACACCATTGCTCTTCACTCTCAAATACATAAAAGTTATGAACAGAAACCTGAGTATTTCTGGCATCACCTCTGTTGACTCTACCCCAGGGGCCACGTGTCCTGTGCCTGAAGCAGGAGAGGCCTCTGGGATGGCACGTCTCACGCGGGGCCAGGCTCCGGCACTGTGTCCCCTCCAAACTTTCTGCTCTGATAGTTGCCGGCAGCAGGCATTACAGGCTGGCGTGTGAGTACAGAAGGCCTGACACGCTTGGCCCACTGCCTCGCCAAGGTGCCAGCTGAGAGCAATAAATCATGAGGGCCGCTGGGCTGACGAGTGGGGACACTACAGAGAGTGTATGGAAATAAGAGGTTTTATCATTCTCAATGAGAACCATCTTCAGATCGGACTGTTTGCACACTCAGCCAACCTGGTGTTTTCAGTATATTTTTGGCACATGTCACCTGACAAAAGCATTTAAAATGATCCTTAATAAGCCAACTATTTCCTAAATTTATTATCTTCAGTGCTTTGTGATAATCACATAGATAATTTTAATGGAAGATTAATGTAATAATCAAAAGATAAAAACGCCCTTTGGTCTGCCATTAGCTGGTTAATATGCTGTGGCTTAAAACTTGCACAATTTTATGCACTATAGAGTGTTTCACTTTCAATGCGTTTTACAGCTTGAGGCATAAAAATATAGGGAGTTTTCATGGTCAATAAAGCCTCAGCCTCCATCACTCGATCATGAGGAGAACCCGATTTGAAGAGACCAATGATCCCTCTGAGAGTCCTCTTCAAGCCTGCAGAATTAGGGACCACACATGGCTTAGCTCAATTACATCTCGGGGCGGGAGGAGGTGGCGCTGGGATTCCGCAGGGCTGAGTTCGAGTTGACGCTCCTCCCGCACGCTCTGGGGCCCTGGGCCTCTGTCTCCTCATCCAGGAGATGGGGATCGTGATGCCTACGCTGCAGGGCAGCTGGGAAGACTGAACGAGAGATAATGTACGTGGAACGTCTTGTATGCAGTGGGTGCTCAAGAAATGGGAGACACTGATGATGTCTCTACATAGGGGAAAACACGGTGAGAACACAACTCGCTGGAGAGCTGTCTGTTCGGAATCGTCTGACATCACCAGCCTCTGGCCCTTACTTGCTCCCTTCAGTTTCAGTCTGTGGTGCTCATTTTAGGAAAAACTCCAGAATTCTAGGACCACCGCATGCATTCCCTGCGTCTAAGACTGACCCCTGCAGAGCCTCTGCAAGGAACATCTCTGCCGGATTCCCGGACACAGGGGCAGGGGCCTCCGTCACCTGCTGTGGGTAAGAAGCTCACAGAGACACCGTGGGAATGGCAGATGAGACTAAGTATTTAAATTGCTATAAAAAATCAGAGACGGGAGAAGTGAAATTTAATCTTCCACCGGCATCACGATCGTTAGCTCTCTAAGTAAATCAGGCCCGGGCACGCTGTGACCCTCCTGGAGTCTCGTGCAAATGCAATATATCTACGAACATTTTGCTAGGAAAACAGACGTTTTAGGGCCAGCAACGGGCCTCAGGGATTTTGCAGGCAAGCATCTGCTTCGAGGGAGCGTTAGGTCCTGCAGGATGATTTCTCGGCGCCTGCTCTTCCGCAGCCTCATCCTGAAGTCATAAACCTGTGTTTCTGTCATCAATCTGCTGTTGTGAAAATTATTTTGATGTCAAACACAGGATTATAATTTTACAAGAATCCTTCTCGAGTCTTGAATATTTTAATGCTGGCTATAAAAAAAAAAAAAAAAAAAAAGCCCAGCCCCTGACGAGGTAATAGAATATTTCTTCACCTGGTCTCCACACACCGCACCAGCTCCCCGTGCTGTCTGGTTGACGATCTGGCATGTAACTCTTCCCTCGCTGGTGTCAAGCACTCCAGGTAGGCGCCCTGTGCCCGTGGCCTGGTGCGGGGAGGGGCAGCTCTGATCGGGGTGGGCGATGACCCTCCCACCCAACTGACCACACCCCACTCTGCCTCCGAGCCAGACTGCTCCCCCGGCAGCTTTGTCCTTTTAGTTCTCATCCACCACTTCCGAACATCTTTTGCAGTCCCGGTGACTTTGCCTCGAAATTTTCTGTAACGCAATTCCATTTTGTTGAAACCTCCCGTTCAATTCCTTAAGGCTTCGTGCCTCTGGGGGGCTAGGAGTTCGAGTTCTGGGAGCTGCTGAACCTGGGGTCAAGTTCTGGTTCTGCCGGTCACAGTCCTGACCAAGCTGACGTTTCTTTCTGAGCCTCGGTTTTTATCTGGGTAATGGGAACAATTTCCCATCACTACATCACGGAGCTGCGAAGCCACAAACAGGATGTGTAAAGTGCTTAGCTCAGGTCCTGCATTGTGTGGTCCCTCCGTGTACCTTAGCTACTTTTATTATCACTTGATGACTTCTACTCTTAAGAAGAGAATGAATAATCATCTAAGTAGGTTAATCACATCTCGTTTGTGTTCTAGCAGCCCTGTGTGAGGTGGGGCAGGTAGCTGCCATGATCCCATTTTACAGGCAGAGAAACTGAGGCCCTGAGAGGCGGTGTGACTAGCCAGCGTCACACAACCAAGGCCCCCTCTGACTCTGAGCCCTGCTCTGCCGAAGCAGCTCTGTTTTTTTTCTATCTGATTAATCGACATAAGATTCATTTTAAAGAAAGAAATCTCAGTTTGGAAGAGTCTGAAAACCACTGATTATTCCAGGGCTGCTGAGTGTGGTGTATGGACTAGTGGCCTGGGCAGCACCTGGCAGCATCTCAGAAACACACAATCCTGGGCCCCGCCCCAGACCACGCGAACAAAGGGGAGCTCTTCTCAGCCCACTATGCTTTGCAACATTCTGTGTGGCCTGGCACCCCAACCTTACCCTGCTCCGGCCACACAGGCCGGGGTGCAGCCTCCTAGCCACACTGTGTTCAGCCCTGCCTCTGCCGCTTCCCAGGCTGCTTGAAATTTTAATATTTAACACCTGTCTCCTCTGACAAAAGAAAAGCTCTGAGGACAGAGACTGGGTCTGCCACTGCAGTATCTCAAGTACTGGCGCCCGAGAAGGCTCGGTGAGCACCGCTGACATGGTAACGTGCGTAAAGTCAGGTGTCTTTAGAACAGGTCACTAAAACTACCCTGAGTACAGTAAGGTGTCTTCGAACAATACCAATAATTTCCTCGGTGTCTATTCCTGGAGCCTCAAGGGGCTCCTGACAATGGATGGAAGGAAAGAATTAGGGCATAAAAAAAGGATAAATAAATATGCAAAGAATCAGAATTACTGGGAAGCTGGGAGGAGGCCGCAGGGGGTCCTGCTCTGCTGGTGGGTGCGGAGCAGCTGACCTGTGGTGTGGCTCCGGGCGCCTGGCCTCAGAGCCCTGTGCAGAGCCAGGAGGGGGCGCTGCTGCCAGGCCTGAGACCCGAGGGGAAGCCAGCCCTGCGCACCTAGCACCTGGGCCGGGGATACTCACCTTGAGCACGATTTCGTTGATGGTAGCAGCGTCAGATTCAAAGTAGAGGTGTTTATAGTCGTGATTGCTTAGATACGTGAGTTTAAATATTGCATGACCTGGAGAGAGAGAGAGAGAGAGAGGGAACAGGCGGTGTTGAGGGGGTCCTGGTGGGTTACCCGTGTGGAGGGCCCCCACTTATTCTCTTATTCCAACGAGAGCGAGTGGAGGCGGCATGGTGACGAGCTCTTCACGGGATGAGTTCGTTTTTCTCAGCACAGGCCAGGGAGCAAATGGACAGTAAAAAAAAAAAAAAAAAAAAAAAATCCAAAGGCCAGTGAGTGCTAGGTCCCCCATTCCTCTTTGGTGCGCTCAGGGCTACGTCGCGTTAGGAAGGCTTTACGGAACTCTTCTACACGATAATGACACGGAAAAGGCGGTATTCTTAAGATAGAAGGCCAATTAACTCCAAGTTATGACTCTAAAAATAGCTGCTTAGAGTTAAATGAGCAACAGGAAGAGGCAAGGCTGGTTGCAAGGCGGTTATGAGCCTTCTCCACGGGCGGCCCTGGCTCCTGCTGGGAGGGGGTGTCCTGGGCTTGTGAACCTGAGTGGAGGCTGATCTGAAGGTTGCCACGGAAGCTGGCACCTCAAAAAGCAGACCGACCTCGGATGGGCAGACGCCCCCCGAACACACCAATCTCCCCGAGATCCAAAATTCTCTCATAGTCTTTTCCTTCCGCCAGAGTGACCTTGTCATTTCTAGACTGCTTCCTGGTCAGGTGTCACCCTACTCCACTGCCCTCACATGCCACAGGCCAGTCCCTGGCACCCGCCCATCTGGATCCTGGATGACCGGGCTCATGGCACCTCCCTGGGTGAGTCCTCACGGCTGCACTTGTAGGCACCCTTCTCGTGTGGCCTCCTGTTCCATGTCATGACACCTGCAGCTGTGAGAGCACTCTGTGCCTGTCCTGCGGGCCACACGTGCCAGATTCCTTTCTCTAGACTGAGACACAGACACCAGCCTGTCTCCGGCCAATGTGCAGCTGTCCCTGTCCCATCAGCACATGCTGCCTTTGGGGTCTGGCAGACCTCTGTGGCCCCTCCTTCTTAAGGAGAAGGTTTCTTTGCTCTTTAAGCTGTTTTTAAAGCTGGTTTTCATTACTGGCAACCAAAGGAGCCTTGCTCCTGAGGGACAGAGAGTCAGGGCTCAGCAAATGTTGCCAGACAAAGGAGCAGCTGGTGACATCTCTCACAGAGGGGCCTCCTGCACACAGCCCCAGAACCCTAGTCTGCTCTGCGGACGGACCTCAGTGCTTAAGGATTAAAATTCAGAATAGCCTTTCTATTAGGCCTTCTCGTCTGCCGTCCTTTTAATTGAAGCGGCGGCTGGTCATAGTTATTAATTAATAATCTATCACCCACATTACTGTAAGTTCACCTCCTTCCCGGAGAAATCTTCTTGGGGACTTTATTTACAGTAGCTAATTCTTCAGGTCTCCAAAAATAAACTGATATATGTTGTACATCTGTGGCCAGAAAAGTTGAGCTGCTGGTATTTCATCCTGGAAACATCATGATGATATACTAATTGTGACTATAAATTCCGTATCGAAAAAATTAGCTAATAATTTCTGAAACGCCTCACTTTTAGTCACTTGACAAATGTAGCTTGATTCTAAATTGTGGTGCCGAAGTGTCAGAATTCTTAGCTGGAAGCTAATTGTTCTGTGAATACCTGTTTCTGAGAAGAGAGGGAATCTCACACAAACAGATGGATCTGTGTGTGTTCGTCCGTCTGTCTTGGAGCAACAGTTTCGTGGTGTCACCGTGTGGAAGAACAACGCGGACGTATCTGTTGGCCATGCTGTGAGCAAGCAGAGCCATCTATGAAGGTCACGGGGCTGTGAAGGACGAACAGAGACACCCCCTCCAGGAGGCCTTACTGCTGACACCTGGCCACGACAGACACAGACTTCGGGGCCTGGGGCTAAAAAGGACCAGAAGGTCTTAGGGAGGCCTGGAGACCTGAAGCTTCGGGGTTCACTGACCACTCAGAGGAGTGACCTCATGGACCGTCTACACCACCTGCTCCCGCCTGTCACTGACAAAACCAAACCTCAAGATGCTAGAGCATGTTTCGCTTGAACAACCGAGACACCAATAAAAGCCCTTCCTGTGTGCTTCAGGTAGAGCCAACTCTATACACGGCATATGTGAGACGCAGTCTGCACGGGCCTGGGTTTCTGGAAGGCAGCCTCGACACTGTCCCCTTGGAGCATATCAATTGTGGGTTCACTGAGGGGGTGTCCTGCAGTTCATCTGTACAAGTCACATGAAAAAACAAAAAGAAATCACCCCAAGTCTCCTGAAAGCTGCATGTGTGGGCCAGGCGACCACAAGCATACCACCTTCTGCATTTTGCTGTGCTGGGGGCTGTGTGTGTCCCTTGCCTGTCCCCAGTGCTCATACCAGAGCCCCCGAGGAAGAGGGACAGGAATGAGGAAGTCCCACCCCTCCCCATCGCTCTGAAGCCTCTGACTTATTCGTCCCCCCAGCGACGGCATTCACGTCACTGAGAGAACACAGAGGACATTTTCTGGAGTATTTGAATTTGAATTTCACCGCAGCGGCCCTTTGGTGACTAGTACAGATGTTGACGGGGTTAAGGTGGTGGGACGGCCACAGCAGACAGCGCCCTCTTGCTCCCGGAGGGAGAGCTGCAGTACATAAGCTCAGGTTACTATTAGCAGCCACTGTCCCCCATGATGGAGCCACTAGATCCTGGGTCAACGACCCACACCAGGAATTGTTTGCTGTGAGGGTTTCCCTCTTGCTCTGAAGACTCTTCCTTTGCTTGGTGACTACAAAGGTGACATTTTGCTTGGTGGCAGTTTTACTCAGTTCAGGCCCTGCCGGGGGCACAGGGGATTGGTCTGGTGGGGGAGGAGTCATCAGAGACACCCGAGTAATGAGCAATCGCAGAAGAGAAAGGGGAGTCAGCTGGGTCAAGGTGGGGGTTGGAGGAGGAGGCAACAGGGTCAGGATAAAGTGGACAAGTGTACCGGGTCACACGCAGTGGGCAGCCAGGAGGTGACAGGGGCAGGGCCAAAGGGCTGGGAAGGCCGGATCCAGTGGCTGAGGGAGCCAGGAGTGGGCTGCAAGCTGGGCAGTGAAGTAAAAGGTCAGACCGAGCTTCCGGGCGGTCACCCTGGCTCTCCAGGGCTGGGGGCAGGGAGACCAGTGCCGCGGTCACCCAGGTCGGAGTGTATTCGGCTTTGAGCTGAAAAGGGGCAACAAAGGATGCTGAGCAGAGAACTGACTTGAGAACTATGAAGAAGGGAACCCCGGCAGGCCTTGGGGATTCTTTTACAACAGAATAACAGTTAACGGCAGAATTCACACTTGTATATTTTACCCACTCCAAAAGCTATATATTAAAGTGTAACAAGTTAATTGACCTCTTGCTGGAAACGAACCTATCAATAAAGACGAGTAATTTATGCTACACGGTAAATTTCCACCAGAGGTGTCTGGGAAGAAGGGATCACTGGCATTTCAATACCCACCGAACAAGGGAAGAACATGGAGTAAGAAAAGTCTGTTAACACACACTTTATCGGCCTCGGGCACCTCCAGGCTCCCCCACCCCCAGGGAAGGGAGAACAGGGGTCAAATGACATCCTCGCGGCAGCCTCCAGGGCGTCTGTCCTGGGGTGCCAGAGGGAATCAGAGCTGGGCAGGTTACCTTTAAAAATTCAAAGAACGCCAGCAGTTTTCATAAAAACGAGGTAAGCCACAGAGGCAAACCGTCGCTGTAAATATGTCAGCTGAAAAAAAAAAAAACTTAAGTATCAGTATGATTTAAAAGAAAACGTAAAGCCTAATATTTCAATTAGCTCAAATTATTTTGCTCGGACTGTTCAATTCTATTTGGGAAGTAAGGCATGAGAAGAGCCTGCGATGCAGAGGACAGAGTGAGCGCTGGGGGCCAGGGTAAGACGAAACCCCAGCCCGGCCGTGTCACAGCGGTGGCACTGGGCGAGGCAGGCGCTGGTGGCCCTCCAGGGGCTGTGTCTGCCCAGCTGCACGGGAGGCAGCAGCACGGGCCGGGCGTCCCACTTAACGCCTGGACACAGCAGGCGGTGGCGCTCCTTACCACTGTGATGGAACTGGTATTTGAGGATGAAATCCTCATTATTTTGAAGGTTTTGTTTTTCGTTGGGCCGTCTTTGAGCAGACGTGCTTCTACCGCGCTGCAAGAATAAATGCGGTATCACGTGGTATCACACGTGGCCCCTAAGCACTGGGTACACGCCCGGGACAGACGCCACAACTCTACACCTGCTCTGAGTCCTGCCAGGAACCTGGATACGCATAAATGCATTTACATTTTTTTTCCCCCAAAGGAAAGAAAACACAGAAGATGGAATGTTAACTCTGAGCAGAAATGAACTAGCAGCATGGATGTCAGAAGTGGCGACGGTCGAGCTTTTGTGCTCTAAATTATCTCCTAAAAAAGAGGCTGTGCTGAAAACCCGGGTTCCCCTGGTCACTTGTGGGGAGTGGCCATTCTGAAGCTGCTGTTATCACACGGGGACAGACAGCCTAGGCTGAGACAGGCAGCAGCGTACACACCCTGCTAGAAGTGCCCCCAAATACGCACTGCAAACGCGACAGAGGTGGCTGTTGGAAAGGAGGCCCCTTCGGACATGGCCCGCAAGCCCCAAGAGGGGCTGGCAGTCACAGTCAGGTCTGGCTCCACGTCGAGCCTGCAGCCCACCGTGTCTAAAGCCCCCAGGTGTCCCCACTTGCCAGGAAGGCCCGAAATAAACTTTTCTCTTTCAATTAAAAAATTATAAATTACTAGAAATTTATAAGAGGACATAGCAGCAGGGGCTCAGTGGATGGTGGCGATTCTTAACAGCTGACACCAAATACTGACACCCTGGCGTGACACCCACGACCTCTTCCCTAGCTATTCTCACGTGTGTGTTTTCACACAGTTGTGATAAGACTGCATACTAAAGTTTGGGGCTACATTTTGTAGTTAACACTCGACCACACCGTTTTTCAATCGTTGCATTTCATTCCAAGTCGACGCATGCCATGGTTCACCCTGCCTCTCTCTCTGCTGGACATTTAGCTTACTTATAAAATCGCCAGCATTACAGTTAATGAAGAAGGTCTTTGAGGATTTGGATTCTCTCTCAATTCCTTTATAACAGGCAAGGATAATTGAAAAAAATTTGGTTTTGAGGGTCTGACCTTTTCTGTTCCTTCTGGCCCGAAAGGGGGTGAAAAGTTCTCACTGGATTTCTTGGGAGAAAGTACTGGGAATGCATGTTCTTTTAGGCAAAGCCATAGCTGTCCATAGGCCCTGGGGGAAAGGGCGGGCTGGGGTTCTCTGGTCTGAAACCTGCTTCATGCCTGGTCTCCACTACGCCTGCAGGAGCTTTAGTTCAATGGAATTCAGCTGGCAAAGGCTGGTGCTCCTCGCCCAGCGTGTGCCCCATCAGTGGCAGAGGCCCCGGGGCTCCGGTCTCTGGAACAGGGGCCGAGTCTGACCCACTGACACTTCCGCCCGCATCTTTCAAACCCTTTCTCTCCTTCTCTCTCACTTGCTCTTTGGCTGCCCCCAATAAACATGACCAAGGCTCTGATTAAAAAGACTCCCATGGCAGTGTGACTTCTCTCTTTCCTCTAATTTACTGAAAACACTCCTGCTAAGGTCACCACGACCTCCGTGCTGAGATCCAGTAGACACTTCTCGGCTTTTGTTCCTCAGCTGTATTTCGTACTTCTCCCTGAAGTCCCCTCCTCCCTGGGCTCCCACGGAGCCACAGCGGCCTGATGCTTCTGTGGGCTTCTCCAGTCAATCTGTTTCTTGTACTTCCATTTGAGACCGTCTTTGTTCTCCATCTGTCCCTTAAGTGACTGTCTTCCCCAGTGTCCTATCCTTCTTGACCCTTATCTCTTCGAATTCTATATGTCTCCTCTCTCAGATTTGCCCCTCAGGCTTTCATCACTACTCGTATGTTGATGATCCCGAAGCAGATATGTGGCCCAGAGCTTTCCCCAGAGTTTTAGAGCCAACCAGTGAGTACGGCTGCCATCGTCACATGGCCCCAGTGTAGCACGTCCAGAAACGATGGCGACATTTTCTCTCAAATCAAAAGCTCTGTTGGCTCAGCTGAAGCCTCACTACCCACCAAGCCAAGTTCCAGGCATTTGGTCTCCTCCATCGTCCATCCCCTTCCATCCGGTGACCACAGCCCTCAGCCACGGCCTGATCATCTTTTGCCTCCTCTGTTCTCCTACTTTTGACGTCATCTTCAGACATCAGAGGGATCATCTTTTTTATAACACACGTCTGGCCATGTCACTCCCCTACTAAAAACTCTGCAGTGCTTCCTTTCCCACTGTCTTCCAAGTTCAAGCTTAAGATGACTGAGTCTCTAGATCAGCAGTTCTCAAACTTTTTGGTCTTAGAATCCCTTTACAGTCTTAGGCATTACTGAGGAGCCCACGAAGCTTTGTTCATGTAGATTATACCAGTATTTACGGTACTAGAAATTAAAACCGAGAAGCTTTAAAAGTTATTAATTCATTAACAATAAACCCATTACAAGTTGACATGACAATGTATTTTTTAATGGAAAAAATACTGTTTCTCCAGAGTTTAATAAGAGTGACATTATTTTATATTTTTGAAATGTCTTTAATATTTGGTTTAACAGAAAACAGCTAGATTATCCTATCTGCTTCCGCATTTGATCTGTTGTGATATATTGTTTTGGTAGAAGCACATGGAGAAAAGCCAGCCTTGGAGAGAGGTTTCTGGAAAAGGGAAGTACACTTTAATACTCTTCTTTGATACCACCCCAGGCTTGATAAACAGTAGTCTCTTAAAGATGAGCTGTAATGTGGAACCTAAAACAACATTAATAAACTTGTATCCTGTTACGTTAAAATCCATTGGTCTGTGTTGTACTTTGAATGAATCTTTCACGCTTGCGTGATTTTGTAACATCAATGCGGTAGTCTGGAAAATATTAGTTCACTGAGTTATGCGGGTCTTCTAAATGTTGACACGTTTCATTATACAGTATCAAAAAAATCCCATCCATTAATATCACCGCTGATGTCATCAGAAAAATCTTTTAAGAGATGAGAATCCAAACTCAGAGGTGGATACGAGTTTCCCAAAATTCTAATTGTCACCTGAAAGCTTGAATTTCATCACTAGCATCAAATACTATCACTTGTTTTCCTTGAAGTGACATGACAGGTCCACTTCCTTCATTTTCAAGAAAATGTCTGCTCAACACTCAAGAGCTGAATAACCAGAGTTTGTCAGTTCACTCAAGTAGAAACGGGGTTCCATGAAACTAATGGCTAGTTCGGCTCGCAACTCAGGCAATTATGCAAGCTCTTCCCCTTGAGACACATCTTCTCGTCCCACACTCGGCAAAAATGCATCCTGACTCCCTTGGGGTTGCAAAGCACTCCACGTCTTGCCACTAGATCGCTGCACACCGCCGCACTGCTGTGCTTACTGGGCTCTGGACCGCTTTTTAAGGGCTTTTGTTTCATTTCTGGTCAACTCTTGTCAGCTTTCACTTCCCACTGTCTTTATTAAGTTGTCATTTCTCCTCCCCTCTTCTAATTTTCTGCATTTAATATCCTTTAGGAAGAGAGATCAGATATCCAAAATAGTTGAAAATTTGTTTTAAAAAAGACTTTTTAGACTCTAAGGCCATCAAAAAAAAAAAAAAAACAACACATAAGTTTAAGTGCCTTGGCTTCATGTTAGTGGCAAAGAATTTAAAGCTCTATTATCATTTATATATAACACTGGATAAGTTATGTAACTTCTTGAAGCCCGTTTCCCCATTTGTAAAATGGAAATAATATCTGCCTCATGGAGTTGTTGCTAGGATAAAATTAACAGCCATACAATTCTATAATGAATGTATATAACACCTCATAGAGTTGTTGCAAGAATTAAGTCGTGTGCATAAAGTGCTTGGGACACTACCTGGCACGTGGTAGGTTCTCTTCATTTTTACCTCCATTCTCTAAGAAAAACGAACTTTTCCTGTAAAGGGCCAGAGAGTAAATATTTTAGGCTTGGTAGGCCAAAGGCAAAATTAAAGATACTTTCTATTCTTATGTAACTAGGGAGAAAAAAAATTTCCATTTTTTTTTCCGACAAAAGTTAAAATGTAATAATCAAATGAATTTTTTTTTTTGGAGGGGAGGAGGGAGAATAACATTTCGCTTAAATGGAATTCAAAATTAGTGTCCCCTACCATCAAATTAATTGCAAATGTTCATCTGTAAAAACCATTCTTAGCTCACAGGCCATACAAAAATTGGTGGTGGACTAGACTGAGCGTATAGGCTGGAGTTTGCCAATCCCTGCTAAAGAGGTCTGTTTTGCTTATTTTTCTGTTTATTCCATATAGTTGGTAATGGTGACTTTTTGAGTGCTCTTCATTTCTTTGTGCAGATCTGGGTTTCTATTTGGTATATTTTCCTCCTTCAGCCTTTAACCTTTCCTATAGTGAAGGTTTAATGGCAACACATTCTTTCATCTTTTTAATGTCTTAAAATGTCTTTATATTTCGCCTTCAGAAATGAACGATGTTTTCACTGAATATAGAATTCTAGGTTGACAGACTTTCTTTTAGCGCTTTAGAGATGCCACTCCATTGTCTTCTGGATTGCATTATTTCTGATGAGAAGTCAGCAATCATTCTTATCTTGGCTTCTCTGGCTGCTTTTAAGATTTTTCTCTTTATCACTGCTTTTCAGTAATTTGATTATAATGTGCCTTGATGTGGTTTTCTCTGTATTTATCCTATTTGAACTTCACTGGGTTTCCAAGATTAGTGGATTGAGATTTTTAATCTAATCTGGAAAAATTTTCTCCTCCATCCGAGACTCCAATTACGTAGGTTAGAACACCTGATATTATTCCACAGTCTGCTCTTTTCATCCTGTTTTTTGTTTGTTTTGGTCTGAATAGTTTCTATTGTCCTGTCCTAAAGTTCACCAATTGTGTAGGCAGATTCTGAAATGGCTCCCAAGGATCCCACTTTTTTATTCACACCTCGTGTAATCTCGTCTGTGGGCTAGACCTAGTGACTTACTACTGATGAATAAAATACAGTGAAAGTTGAGATGTTACTTCTGAGACTAGGTTACAAAGGATTGTGACTTATCCCTTGCTAATACTCTCTTGCTCTCAGTTACCCTGACAAAGCCAGCTGCTACCTTATGAGCTTCCCTATAGAGAGGCCCAAGTGACAAGGAACTAAGGGTGTTCACAAGGAAATGAACTCTGGCAGGAATTCAAGCAACTAAGTGAGCTTGGAAGCAGATCCTGCCCTGAGTGAACCTTGAGATGACTAAGGCCCTGGCTGACACCTTGCTGCAGTCTTGTGAGAGACCTTGAGCTGTGCGGGATTCTTGACCACAAAACTGTGAGATAATAAATGTTACTGCTGTTTCAAGCCACCAAGTTTTGGAGCAATTTGTTATGTGGCAATAGATAACACACTGACCTGTTTAACTAATATTCCTAATCTGCTCCCATCAATGAATACCCTTTTTTTAAGTATAGCAGGTCTTCGAATAACGTCGTTTTGTTCAACGTCGTCTCACTAACGTTGATGAGAAAAAAGATAAATAAATAAAAACAACTGATTCCTGGCCGGAGCCACCGTCCGTGTGGAGTTTGCATTCTCCCCGTGTCTGCACATCCTCTCATTCTCTCCTTTCCTTCACATCCGAGATGTGTGTTAGGTTAACTGGTATGTCTACACTGTCTCAGCCTGAGTATGCGGGTGAGTGCAACCTGCAGTGGAAGGCTGTCCTGTCTAGGGTTGCTGTCCACCTTGCACCCAGAGCTGCCTGGATAGGCTCCAGCCACCATGACCCTGAACTGGAATAAGTGGGCCGGGAAATAATAATCTTGTTTTTATTGATGTGTGTAGAGTTCACATTTCAGTGTTTAAGATTAGAGTTGTTTTGGGTTTTTAGAAGTTTGATGATGTTTTTGTGCCCAGAAATATGCTGTAGAAACTTAATGCTTGTTTATGTCAATTAGCGGATAGTGAAACTGGTTTTGTTATACGTCGTTTTGCTTAAAGGTGCAGTTTCCAAGAACCCACTGATGATGTTAATTGACTTTACTGTACTTATCTGCTAATTCTATCATCCTTGCCTGTGGCTGTTTCTATTGATTTTTCTCCTGGTGATAGGACACATTTTCCTGCTTCTTTCATGTCTAGTGGTTTTTGATTGAATGCTGGACACCATAAATGTTACATTGTGGGGTGTGTGTATTTTGTCATCATCCTTTAGTATTGGCCTTTGTTCTGGCCGGCAGTCAATTTACTTCCGGATCCGTCTGATCCTTTCAGGACTCCTTTGAAAGCTTTATTAGGTAAAGATTAGAGCAGTCTTTAACACAGGGCCAGTTCATGAGCTTTACTTGTGAGATGCGGCCTTCAGTGCCCGGGATGCTCCCCTCTAACCGGCCAGAGCTCAAGTGTACGGCACCTCAGTCGCTGTGCTCTGACTGGCCTTGTGAGGTCCCACGATAGGCGTGCGCAGCTTAGTACACAGCAAAAGACTCAAGGGTCTCTTGCTGGAGCCCTTTCTCAGTGTAGCCCCCTCCTCTTCGTACTTGATTTTGCAAATTTCAGTCGCTTCAGCCTCCCCCAACTCTGCTGTCTCCCGGCTGAGACTGCCATGTGCAGAGAGCTGAAGGGACAGCAGGTCCCAGCTCCTGTGTGTCCCTTCTCTCAGGGCTCACAGCCCTGTACTTCCTGTTTTCCAGCGTCTAAAAAGAGTTTCTTCTAGTTTGTGAAGTTTTCCCATCGTTTATGATAGAAGGGCTAATCTGTTAGTAACTACTCTGTCCCGGAAGTTGCCTATGGGAGTCTTGTAAGCAATATACATTTTGATTTTAATGAAAGAACTGCTTACTTTTTCCATGTCTATAAGAATAACTTAAAATCTAAGCACTCCATTTATTTATTATGAAAACACAATCTGGAGCTTGGCAGGAGGCAAGGGAAACAGATTTCCCCCTCATTTATCCAGCTGAGAAATCTTTAGCACAGACCTTTTCAGTAGGGGACAGTCCCTGCCCTCACCCTCCTTTCAATTAGGGTCTCTTCTGATATTAAGATTGAGAAAGAATTTGAGGAAATGGTCATCAAAATCTAGGAAAATGCAATGTACGTAAATTTTCCATTATACCTAGATAACTGTTTTGTTATTATGGGCCCATAAGCCCAAGTTGACAATTAAGGGAAAACTTAATAGCAAAAAGAATGTTTTTCTCAGGAGAGAAAAAAGTCGATATCCCCAAAATGTTTTCTATTGTAACAAATATCAATATTCCAATCAACATAATTCTTTCTTGCTATGTTAATAAGTCCTATGGAAAAATGAAGAAAGTTTACAGAGAATGTAAGAAAACCAACAAGCCAGTTTCGATCACAAACATAGACATTCCTACGTATTACGAAGTTAGCAAGCGCGCCCCCAACAGCCCCTAGGAGCAGCGCTGGCACCTGATAATGACCGTGGGAGGCGAGTTCTTCTCTTCAGTCTGGAGCTCAGAGAAAAATCTCCTGCATCCTAAATCCAGAGTGCTGACTCTTCCAGACACCACACGCTATCCCAAAGCGCCCCTTTCCCAGGAACCACAGAGACGGGCTTGAGAGTTGCTCCTGGAATTTGGAATCCACGGAGAGCAAGCGGGGCCCCTCTATCAAACGCGGAGGGTCGACAGCCGCAGCAGGTTGAGAACAAGAAGCTAGGTCTAGGTCTGCCTTTTCACTAGGACCTTGAGAAGTTCTCCACCGGGCCTCCACCTCTTTGCTGAAGAGCCTCATGTGACGGATTCCAAATTCCAGAGGCAACTTTTTTGTGATCAGCTGGTCCAGGCGGAGTTAGAGAGCCTCTGAGCACTGACCAGCCCCTGGACAGAAGCCGCTGGATTTCTGGAGGGCGCAGCCGGGAGCATGGCCAGGAACGCCTGTTACGAACGTCGGAGGTCAGTTCGTGGCCAGGGTCAGCCAATGGGACACATGCTGGGGCTGGCTCCCATGGGCTAAGCTCGCAGGGGTCTGGCCAATGTTATACAGCCTCAGAGAAACGGTCCCTGAAACACAGAGATGGACTATTTAACAGCGAGTTGCAGCTTGAGGTTACTGGAAAGCAAACCGAAGTCAGGAAACTTGAGGACGCAGCCTGGCATCCGATGCTGCGGACGGGCCCCGTGCTCATCTTTTTCTCCACCAATAGTATCCTGTGGCACGCTCCGGGTCTTTCCCTCCCATACACTTGGAAAAACTGAGGCGGTCCCCCCTGGTTGCCTAAACCCATCTCCCGGCAGCTCCCTTGTTTTGGAGGGAGATGATAAATAAATCAAAATGCACTAAGCAGCACTACCACAGGCACTCTGCTCCTCCGGTGAAGGCGCACCTCATCAATCACACTATTGTCTGCTTGAAAGGCGAGCCTTGTAAATGTCATATCCACTCAGGCCCAAGGAGAGGCGCATCCAAATGCAGCAAGGAGTTTTAATTGGATAGTGTAATTAAACTAAAAAACCCCAGCAGACTCCCTTTGACAGGAGAGATGAAGACCCCTTTTAATAGGGCTAGGAAACATATCTGTTAAAAGGATGAGGCACTGCCTGCTCCTGATTGCGCTCCAGAGTACTCTTATGAAAAGGCAATTCAATAACTGGGGCATTTAATATGTTAGAGTCCGTTGTGCTCTGTAATCGAGCAGTACTTACCGTATTTGATCTGGAACTCATGAAATAAGTCCTTGTCAGAGGATACAGACACAACACAGCTTGCCCGTCTAACGTGAGAAGTGCCTGGACCTCCTGGAAATCTGCAGAGCCTGGGGATGCGCTGTAGTCCTTCTGGGCTACAGGTCTATTTGGGGATAAACGCAAGTGGCTTCCTCACCGGGGCTTAGAACATGCGGACATGGCCACAGACACCCACTCACTGGCCTCAGGTGTAGCGGTGGCTGACATCACCCTCGTTTCCCTTTCACACATTCTCATGGGTACTTAAAGGATATGATGACATTCCTGGGGACCTCCTCCCTTAGGAACTGGGATACCTGGCACACGAGTGGTACTTCTGCTAGAAGTACCGCTGTCAAAAAGGGAGAAAAGAAATCAGGTGAACAGAAGGCTCAGTGTATGGGCTGGGGTGCACCCAGGCCAGTTTTAGTGACAAAACCTGAGTCCTTCTGCCACCCTTTGCTGGGAGAGAGGGTGGAGACGCATACACAGGCACACTCAGACACACACACGTGCATGCACGGCCCGCACCTCCACAAGCAAGGTAACAGAATCATCGAGAACACGTGTGGAGTTTCGTGTCTGCACGGGGCTGTCTTATGAGCAGACCAGAGCAATCCCTTTCAGATGGAATGCTAGTGTCTCAAGGTCAAAGTCAAGGAATCCAGCTTTAGAGTAGATCAAGAGAACCTCTGAGCTGGAGCTCAGGTGGGATACAGAGGCGAAATTTCACACTTCCTCATCCACAGCTTTCCAGAAACAGACTCTTTGCTTTATGTACAAAATCCCGATTTTGTACATAAAGCCTGGGTCCTCAGATTGATTTTTCTTTTTTAAGGGCAGGGAAGCGTTTGTCTGATGGCTGCTTTTACTCCTCCATAAAGCCTCCTTGGAGCTCTGTGTGCAAACCTGTGAACACTCTTAATACTGGTTTTTCGCTATGAGCTGATGAACCCATTAAGGACATATAAGTGAATGTTTATAATCCATGAAAACTGGACACTGAATTAAACCATCACATATCTTTAGAATTAAATGAAAACTACATAAAAGCATTTTCAGCCATCAATTTGGCTATCACTTCTAGCCAGTATGAATTCTGCTGGAAAAGCTATTTTCGTGCAGATGTGGAATTCAATGGGAAAGACTGACTCGTGTACCAACATCAATCAAAATGTCGACTTCCCTGGCAGCTCTCAACAGTAAGGCGGGTTCAAAGGTCACAGGATAAAGAAAAAGCCAAGCTCTGGTTCAGCTCTAATATCTCCTCGGTAGAAGTCTCGCAAAAGTACCCCCTTCTGTATTAGCCTTGCTTTCATTAATCTTCTTGCCATCTTCTTTAACCAGTCATGCAGAACCGCTCGATAGCAAGACGTATAATGGGGAAGGCCCTGTGCCTATTACCGCGTTAACGTTCTCTTAAGCCCCAGCGCAACAATGGCCCGGGAAGGCAGAGGAAATCGGCAACTGCAGGGAGCGGTGCAGGCAATTCAATTACAGCCCGGGCTTACCTGTGGACTCCTGACCTATGAAACACAAGAGGCCTTTGTGTCTAACTGGCTCGGCCATTACGGTTCCTGAAGACCTCAACAATGCTGCTCTTTTCTCTTTAAGCTAAATCAATGTGGACAAATCATTATTCAGGAGCTTTAATTTAATTAGTAAATTAAATACACTACTTTACAGATCTTGTCAAGTACTTATGAAAAGAAAGATTCATTTAAGCGGGAGGTCACCAATGAGCCCGGCTAATTTAACTCACGACCTTAACTGAACCTCATCGCGAATACCCAGCAGGTCCTAGTCCCACGAGGGCTTAGCGGTAGCCTGCGGTTGTGGTGTACTCACAACCCCAGTGTTCCCATTCGGGACCTAAACAGTGTTTTGGGCCAAAAACAAAATTAAAAAAACAAACCTCAAACAAACAATCCCCCACCGACATAACCAGCATCGAGAGAATCAGATTTCCTTGAAATTATACTATTGCAAGAGAACATAATCAGGTTACCTTTATTATGTTGCTTCCTTAAGATTTTCTATTAACTATACTTAATTGAGATACAGAGGTCTTTTCAGCTATAAAGACGACAGCTACTTTGTTGAGGTTTAAATCTGATTTCTTAATGATAGGCTGCTTCCTTGAAAAAGACTCTAAACCTGCACAACCTTCTTATGATAAAACCAGACCCGGCCTGGGTGAGTCTGATGCTTCACTTAAATACAGCCACGAGCCTCTGATGGGTGCTAGTTTCACAGAAAGGTCCCTGGCTTTTGTTTGTGTCGGAATTCGAGGCCAGTACTTAAAAAGAGAGCCCGCCGCATTCAAAGCCTACGTGTGGACCTAGGTAATGACGGAGAATTATTTCTCTGAGACAATTTAACCCTGGTAGTTTCTGATACGGAGACATTCTCCATGTGCCACACACATCTTTGTTCAGTTAGAATGAACTAAAATTAATTGATCTTTTAGAGGTCTGTGACATCCTTCAAAACAGCAAAAGAAATCCTAAGGAGTGGCAAAACCAGACGGAGAAATCGCTGATTTGAATTACAATGGCAGCATATGCTTTTTCTTTCTTTTTTTTTTTTTTTTTTGAAGTCTAGAAAGGCAGAGTTTATTTTTAATTTCTCGGGGCTTCTGACACCCAGATGTTCTCAACGGACTCTGGTAAGAGTCCATATTTTTATGTATGGCTTTCTTTTTAACGCATGTATCTATTTAGTCGTTAAGTTCCAGGTTCTTAAACATTCACAGGGACAGGGCAATAAATCTTCCCTCTGAGAACACGGCCTAAGAGGGAGAAGTTCGGGGAGAAGAGCGCGGAACTGCTATTTATGGAGCATGGCTTCCGAGTGTGCGTCTTTCTGATTCCACAATATATGTAATTATGGGTTTCACTGCGGGCGCTCTGATGCTCGGTCCCTCTGCCAAGTCAGCTATTCACACACTTTTTGGATACGGCATCAATTGCGTCGTGCTCCTTATGACGACCAAATTAATGGTTTGACAGCGGCTTTCTCAATAAACACTGCAGACTGGCCGCATTTGAGGGTTTTTAAAAACCATTTCGTTTTTTTTTGTTCAAAATTCTGACAAACACGTCTCAAGTGAGACCGGGAACAACTTCATTATCCTCCCAACACTTAATGCCTTTTTGTAAAGAAGGCTGTTTAATAACACGTCCGCTCTGTTTGCACAACTAAATTATTCCAGTTGGTCACACGTTCCCGTCTTCGGCAAGACACTTGTGTTATGAGAGATAAAAACACGAAAAAGGAAATATATTGCAGAAATCAAAAACCTTATCTACTTCTAGACTCTCTCTCTTTGCCATAATTCATTCAAGAAGGCCCCAAGAATAATTTTTGATGTAAACTCAGCTACAAACATACATCACTATGCTGATAAAAATCATGGGCTAAACTTATGAAATATAGTGACTTTCATTTCTTTACTGCTGTTAAAATAACTTTTTTCTAAGGTTCAACAGACACAAAAGATAAAAAGGGTTACCATTAATCCTCTAAAAAAAGAAGCAACCCCGTAGATTAATTCTGAGGTCTGATGATGGTCTCGAAGATGAACTTTTTAGATTAACTCACTGAATTAATATGATGAAGATACTGGAAATCATAAAATAAATAAATAAATAAATAACAGCATCAAGCCGATTCATTTAATATATCTTTGCTTGGGCACTTGACAACATAAATTATATTGAATAACTTTTGGTTTCTAAATTCTGGCCTTATTAAGTTCAATTTCAAGACAGCAAACATACACTGAGGGCAACTGCAGGCACAGAAACCGGCTCCCGGGGCAATTAGCTCAGCAGGGAGATGGGTGG
Source organism: Macroglossus sobrinus (assembly GCA_004027375.1). NCBI lineage: Eukaryota > Metazoa > Chordata > Mammalia > Chiroptera > Pteropodidae > Macroglossus > Macroglossus sobrinus. The sequence goes on along the minus strand of PVKZ01004663.1, from coordinate 25,341 downwards.
AAGAGAGGGGAAGACTCCAGAGAGACACACAGAGCAGTGTGTGAGGTGCTTTACCAGCGGTGTGTGCAAACTCCTGGGGGCAGTTATAGAGAGCGCCTGCCAGGTGAGCTGGCTCTTGAAAAATGAGTGGGCTGGGCATAGGGAAACAGGGGCGTCCATAAGTTAGAGGGTCGGGGAGAGGTGCAGGCCAGGCTGTGGGAACAGCAGCAGCACTGGCTTTGAGGTGTGTCTGTGTACAAGAAGTTCATAGCGGCCATGACCCAAGTTCTGGGTGGGAAATTATGGGCTGTGAGCCTGGAGCAGCCAATGTCTGCAAAAACTATGCCGAGTCTGAATTTCATTCTGTCAGTCTCTATCTTTTAAACCTTTTCTTTTTAAGCAATAAAACAATTTTTACAAGTTGACTTTTTAAATGCAGAATCTCAAAACAGAGAAAGGTTGAGCTTCTTTGGTTGAAGGGGAGGCTTTATGCCCACGCACGCACGCACACACGCGTGTGCCGCTGGAGGTCCCCTGAGAATCTAGAGCTCTAAGGAACACGGTTTGAAACAGGGACTGACTTAGGGAGTGTTTCATAGCAGTGCATCTCTGTATGCAGGAAAGCATCACAATTTCTAGGTCCCTGGACCAGAGACAGAGAGGAAGACACCTCGGTGAGACCCGCATCTGCAGTTTGCACCGGGAACCACCCAGCAGGCTTGAAGAGGAGACAAAGGCTCTCTTGCTGGACTAGCAACACTGGAATGGTGGGGCCCACGTCTGCTCTGCATCCCCAGTTCTTGGGACCCGGCCTCACTCACAGGGGGGGGGGGGTGGTGGTGACAATCACTTCCTGAGTGACTGATCCCAAGAGAAACCTGGGAGGTGGTGGCCGCGCACCTTTCTGCCGCTCCCCGCTAGGCCGGGCATGCTACGTCCCTCACCTTTCAGAGCCAGAATCAAGGTTCCTTGGTGGTGAGTGTCTTGACGTGAGTGTAAGAGAAACCAGAATCCTGTTTCCAGCTCTTTCCCAGCCTTCCCGCCCAGCTGATCCCTCTATGCAACATGTACGTGATTGTCCTTCGTTTCTCTGACACATGGAGATTCACAAATGTTACTTTCCAAAGCATCCTGAGTTCTTGGGAAGAAAGATGCTAAAAGATGCTAGAACAATAACATCTTTCCTGGTCGACAAGCTGGAGTGAGAGGGATTAGGAAGAGGATGTTTATCTAAAGGCACGGGGGGGGGGGGGCTGGCAGCCTGGGGACAAGGGCCCCAGAGCTGCCAACACCATTCACACCAGCCCCTTCCGGCGGTGGCCACCTCACAGAGTCAAGGCCTCCCGGGATGACAGGAATGGCAGGGGGTGGGGAGGGCCTGGCCCGACTCCATCCCCCCCTGCACCACGAAGTTCTCCCTTCTTGACAAGCTGTAGGCCAATGAGTTGAAAGAGGAGACTACACAGCCTGGCATCACTGGATCTGACAGAACAATTAAACGCTCGCCCGCAAATGAGGCCGCGTGGCTCGTGCCCAGTCTGGAGGCCACAGCCAGGGGCTCTGTGCTCTTTAGGCCGCTGTCTGGCCAGCATTATCTCAAACACGTGCACCATACTATAAACACCTGCTGGCCTTTACACCTCCTATTATTCCTTTTGGGTATGTCGTTCCTTAGAACATTTGTTCTCAAATTTAGTGGACACTGGAAAAAAAGAGATTAACAATGATTTTAGATGCTCCAGTCATGCTCCAAGTTGCTGGATCAGAACCCCAGGTGGGAGCCGTGGGTGACCACATCTTAAAGAGTCCACAGGCAACACTGACACGAACCGGCCTCTGAGGACCACTATCGCACAGCCTGCTGCAGGCCCCTAATGAATCTTTACAGAGTTTAAACTTTTCTCTTCCATGGAGGAATTTCATAGTGATCTGCACCCTTTCTGTCCCTTGATGGGACTGAAGTCCTAAAAATGATTAATCTAACTGCTGCACTCAATTACTTAACTGCAAAAATATACTACATCGAGATATACAACCAGACTGTATCTGCTTTCATAATTTAAACGGAGGCGCGCCAAGCCGGCAGCGAGCTCTTCTGCGGGGCCAGGCGGGAGTTTAATTACGAGCTGGTAGGTCGCGCAAATGCCAATAATCTGGAGGGTGCTGACACTTTGGCATGATGGACATCTAAATCTAGTCTTCAGCTGCCACAGGAAAGCCCCCAGCTTCCCTCGGTCTGGCCAGGAAGGAAGGAAGGCAGGTCCAAGTCTAACTGGTCAAGTCCCCCAAAGGGGAAGAGGGAGGGTGCACGAAGTGAAATGAGGGCCCTGGTGACCGCCAATCCTCAGCAGGAGTCTATCCTAATCCCCCAGCCCTCCGCCCCTCCCCCGCGCTCCCATCTCCAGTGCCCAGGGTGGGGCTACTGGGGTCAGGAGCTATGAGGTTCTCTGCTGACATCAACGCTGAACAGGATGGGGACCCATGTCAGGCTCTGGGCACCATAATACAATCCCGTTTGATTAAAAGAAATTTCTGGTAATGAATTAAACAGACCCAAGGAAAAAAGGACACGGCGGTAATATATTCTCCTGGCACCCAGCACACTGAGGGGAAGAGGGGGAAGAGAGAAAGGAGACATAAATAAAAGGGACTACTCACTGGGGCTTTTTTCTTCAGCAAGGTCACAGGCACAGAGCAGGTCAGAATCGATTGAGATGGGTTTCTGCTTAATCCAAAACTTAGTGCTGGCTTTCTGATTCGTAACAGGGTCTATCTCTACTTTGTCTCCAGAGATACCTGTAAGGCCGGGGGAGGGAGGGGAGGACAAAAAAAAAAGAAGCCACAAGAAGTGGAAGGTGTAAGTGATTTTAGTGTAATCATTCGACCTGCTTTGTAAATCCTCTATTGGAGAACATGTGCTATTTCTTGGGGCCCAGGGGAGGGCCATGGGCTTAAGACAGACACGGGGAGATTCCAAATGGCACACAGCAGTTGCACAGTCTGGTTTCCTGGGTAGGTGAGTTGGGGTAGGGGACAACTTAAAACTAGATATAAAAAGGTATTAAGAAATACATCTTCTTAGATATAACACAGATACAATATAGTTTACCTCCATTGTGTCAAGCCTCCATTAATTCCCTCTATACTGTAATTAAATAACTATAAGGTTCGTTTTAAAAACCCATTATGATCAGTGGTCTTTTTGTTGTTGTTCTAGAATAAGATCTGGGTTGGACAGATAAATCTGTAATATCACCTATGCCTAGAGAGCTAAGGTACCAATGAAGAGTTTCTGATCTTGGAAAAATCTTACAAACTAAAAATAGGGGGGAAAAAAATCTACCTCGTCCCTTCTCTGACACTAAATAATTATCCCAGCTAAATTTAAAGGAAGCCACGGGAGGATCAGAGGGTCCTGTACAGAAAGGTCTTGGAACCTGGCGTCAGGCTGTGGAGGTGGCTTCTCCACGGAGAGAGGGAGAGAGAGAGAGAGAGAGAGAGAGAGAGAGAGAGAGAGAGAGAGATAGATAGATAGATAGATAGATAGATATAGATGCTGAGCAGTCGGTGCGAGCTTCATGCAACAAAGACTTTGTAACAGGGATCCGGAGTGTGAAACCCTGACCCTTCGGGTTTCATTTTCAGAACTGTGGAAGACACGACACACTGCGCAGAGACTGGGAGCGAAGGTGAAGGAGAACAAAGGGGACGCCAAGGGTGCATGGTGTCCAGGGACAACGGGACACGCACCGCGACTGTCCTGCTGGCGTCACCGGGCTGTGCGCGCTCGGCCCGGCACCCGGGAGCTGGGCTACGCGCTCCCTCTTTGCTCTCTGGTGGAAGACGGAGAATTTCCGTTCGTGAAATGAGACAAAAATCTTCACTATGCCTTTCGAGAGTGGGCCCCAGATGGAATCTTGAAAGTAATTAATTTTTAGGCCAGAGTTTAAAGGTCGGGGTCAAAGTGAAAAGAGCAAAATGAAGTAACGCTATAAGGACTAAAACAATCAAATGTACAACACATTGCGACAGAAAAAAAACTGAGTTAATGCATTTCACACTTACGAGTCACACTTAGACATTTTTCAATAAAATGTGAGAAAACTTAGTAGGCCAAAAGGAAAAGCAGAGAAAAGGAATAAAAAAACAAAAAACCATAAAACAAAAACCGCAAATGACAAAAAAACAGAAACAAAAACAAAAAACTCCACAGTGACCATAGCCTGAGAGCACATTTAAAATTAAAGAAGAAAACAAATGCGCATACAACTCTGGGATGAGGTCTGCAGCACACTTGTTAGGTTCTGTTTTATCTGATGAATAAAGAACCTCAAGCCGCAGGCAGACAAAGGCAGGCGACCAGACAGGCTGAGCGAGTCCCGCCTGCCGTCTGCAGAGGGGATAATGCAGTGTGGCCGCTGGACCCCGGTCATCACTCGGTGGTCGTTGGAAAAGGCGAACAATTGGTATTTTTTTTTTTTTTATTAATCGAATGCTGGAACTTGTCATTAGACATATTTCAGGGACACCATCTTTCAATTAGGTACGATGTCATAAGTCCGATTGGCTCTGGACGTTCAGGTCCAGATGATTTCAGGAGGGCGAGGATGTATCACTTAAAATAGATTACGACCACCCAGTTACACTCTTCCCTCCAATTTGGCCATTAATTGTTAAAGATCTGGACATTTCTACGGTTCCCTGACAGAAGAAAAGTACTTACGCCACGGCTGTTGGTAGCAAGTGTTTTTTCGTGAGTCCCTCCGCCCCGACCCTTCTGCTGCTTATTTTGACATTGATAAAAGTCAAAACGAGCAGAGCAAAATAAATGTGCATATCTCTTATGTGGAATAAACCCTGCCTACACTTCTTTCTCAGAAAGAGAGGGGAAAAAAAAAATCATCACCAGAGAGACACGGTTTTAAAATTTTGTTCTACGGCCCTGTAACTCTTGAAGTCGCAGTCAGTCAATATTGTTAATGTGCCTTGTTAATTTGATAGGATTTGTCAGGTAACTCCACTGGAAAATTATATAAAACTGTTCCAGATGAAAAGATGATAGTGACATGAATTAAAGTGATAGAACAATAGTGGAATATAAACCAGAAATGACACCCAAAGTGGCTGTTGATTTATTGCCGTACTGAGTTTGGTTCTGGGCTCCCATGTATATTAGTGCTACAAATCTGGGTCCATTTAGCAGAGGGATGCTCATACATACATCACCAGCTCCTGCTCCAAGCCAAGGTCACTCCCCATTGCATCAATCTTTTCAACAGAGCCTACTTCACAAAGCAGGACTTTTGTAACCATCTCAGATGTAACAGACTCTCATCCTCTTTCATCTTTCTTTTATCATGTAAAGTACACTTTAACTTCTATTATTTTTATCTGCAAATTGTTACTGTATAGTTCATCCATTACCAGCCCTATCTCTACATCAATTGCCTAAGCTCTGCACGGCCACAAGACGCTTTCCCAATGACGCCCTTTCCTGGGTTATTGTGCAGTCGCTGTGCACAGAGGGGAACCCCAAGCCTGGGGTTTGGGGATGAAGACGTGGGAGATGAATGTATTAGGTTCAAGATGGGCAGGCAGGTGGAACACCATTTAAACAATTGGCATGTTCCAAAAAAGTTGTGCGTAAATCAGATTTTTTTCCGAATCAAATCACATTTCCCACTGACTTCTAGTTCCAGAGATACTTTATCTTCATTTCGGATTGATCTGTAATTGGCAGGGGCTCCTAACACTTTAGTTTTTAAGTTTCTCTGCCCTGCAGGCTTTCAGTCAAATAGTTAATGATCTGTAAAACACTTGCCTGCCTGGAGGAGTCACTATTTAAAGGAACCTGGAGGGGAATCTTTCCTGAGGAGAAAAATCCTTTTGTACATTAAATAATTTCACTCTACTTGAGAGGTGCGTGAATCTCCGCTTCTTACAGCAGGGCACGTGGGCCCACTGGACCTCTCCGCTCCGGGTGGAGAAGTGGCAGCCCTCTGCTTCCACTCCAGGCCAGAGCCTGGGTTCCTGAGCACACTCACACCCCACTGCTGGAGAAGGAGGCCACGGAATCCAGCCTGGGAGCAAACAGAGACCTCTTCTGTCTCTGGCGTGGGAGTGTCAGGTCAGCTTGGCAGGAAGTGGGCAGCAGCCTGGTGGAGTGGGGACCAGCTGCAGGGCTGGTGCCACAGGCCAGGCCGGGGGCCCGAAGGGTGAACCTTAACTGGCACAAACAGCGTGTTTGGAAATCCTTTGCGTGCACTGATTCAGGTCTCACTACGACCGTATGAACTCGGTTACTGTGTTTATCCCTATTTTATAGAGGAGGAACCTGAAACACAGGGAGGTTAAGTAACTTGCCCAAGATCACACAGCTAAAAAGTGGCGAAGCTGGAATCTGAAGAGAAAGCTAGGAAATCTGTTCCAGAATCTGTCCTCTCCGCCACTACACTATTCTGCAGGACCTGTGCGGGGTGTTTTACACAGCACACCGTGGGGCAGGTGAAGGTGCCGTCTGGAGAGATCGTGTGTGGAAAAGCCACTCTCACACCCAGAGCCTCTAGGTCCCCAGGGTGGCGCCTCCCACAGCTCTGCACGGTCTCACTCAGTCGCGTCAAGAAGACGTCCTCGGGAACTCTGCCCATCTCGTCTTTAGTCTCTGATCTCAACGTTTGCCAAGGAACAGATAAATATGCAAATGTGCCCATAAACGCACATTTATTTTTCTTCACACATGGCAAACCAGGACATGAAATCCTACCTACCTACCTACCTGCTTAACTATCATCTATTTTTTGACCACTTGAGCATGGTTTAATTCCCCTGGCTACAATTTTTATGTAAAGTCACTAAAAGAAAGGCAGAGGTACGCATTAAAGTGTCGCTTATACACTGTTTTGAAGTAATTCAAATTATGGACATAAATCCAAGAAAACAAGGGACGCTAGCTTTTATATGTACATTTCCTCAACTTAAATGGCCAACAATAAAGGATTAGTCAATTCGCCCATGACAGACTACAACACAACCATGAACATTACGTGTAAGAAAAACTTTGACTTGGAAAATTTCTTAGGATGTTACGTGAATAGGACAGAAAAAGTATTTACTGGAAAGAGAGGGAAAGAATACACTCTAAAACTGGAAGTGGTGGTCAACTCTGGTGCGTGGGAAATATGGGGAAATATGTCCTTTCCCTTTCTGTATTTCTCTGAAGTAAAAATATCACCAAGAATGAAAACAAATGATTTTAAGAGATGACATTTTTTTTTTTCCCACTTTCTACTTCAGAATTCAGTACCCGTTTCCAACTTATAAAATGCAGGAGGGACTGTGGTTGAATTCTGTAACTGCTAATCACGAAAAGTGATCGTAACCGAAGATGACTTCCTTTGGGCAGTTCTCAGGGACCCCAAGGCACAGGGCTACTGGGAGGGGCCCAGCCCGGTGCCACCCGGCAGGCCCCACCACAGCCCTGGCAGGTAAGCAAAAAGGGAACACGGGAACTGGCCCAAGGTGGCCAGGGTCGGCCCCTTCCCTCGGAAACAAGGCAGGACGTTTGTCCCCTTTCCCAGCTCTTCCCTCTGCCCACTTATCCACAGCCATCTGTCATGACCTTTTCATGCTCCCACTTCTGACAGCTTCCAGATACAGTGAGTCAAACTTCACCGGAAGCAAACTATCACACCAACTGTCAGAGGCAGAAAACACCGCCTGATCGCTGCCCTACATCAACGCCAACGTATAAATCCTCCCTTAACAAGACAGCTCAAAATACACAAAAATGCAACTCTAATGTATATACGGCTCCTTGGGGAAACTATCTGTCCTGGGCTTTCGAGTTTACAAGGGGTCCCTCGTCTGTTTTAACTAACCAAAAGATTTCCATACAAGGCAACGAGCACCGTGCATCCACCCCGTAGACACAGACTGGCACCTCCTCTGAGCGGCCCCTGCACAGAGACGAACCGAGAGCTGACTGCGCCCTACCAGGAGGCAGTAGAAGCCCGTTTCAGACTTAACGGCAGAGAGGTCAAGGGCAGGGACTCTGCAGTCTGAGAGTCCCGAGTTCTAATCTCGGCCTTCCTGCTTCCTTCCTATGTGGCTTAGGCCAGCCGCTGCACAGTGGTGATGAGAACAGTGCCAAGCTCCTGGGCTTGCTGGGAGGATTAAGTGAAATGAGACTTGTAAAGCGCCTGGAACAGTGATTAATACATAGCTAGTGGCCGATACCACTGCTATTCATGACCATTACCATCAGGAGTCAGATGCGGGGCTGTGACACAGACCCAGAGACGAGGGTCAGAACGGGGCAGCTCAAGGAGCCACAGGAGGGGTGTGAACGAGGGAGCTGCTGGCCCCAGTCTGGGGGACAGGTAAGGGGAATTCTGTCTGGGACCCGCTTCACACCGCAGCCTCGGCAGTACCGGGACCCAGAATGACTGTCCAGCCAGGGAAACCAATGCCCTCACACCCATGCACCCTTACAATCGCCTCCCATCACCGAGTGTCGCTGGGGATTCCTCTTCCCTGTGACCCCCGAGAGTTCAGTTCAACACCAGGAGGGATATTCTCACACCCGGAGTTGTGGAAACATCGTGCTGGGGACCCCCATCCCACGAGGTCTCCATGCTATTGATCTGGAGATCCTGACTTGCCAGCACATTCCGCTGGTGTTACCCTGGGCGGTTACTTCTCCCTTGGCGAGCATGACCTTCCACCTTTGTAAAACAGGGTGACAACAGTCCCAGTTCCTGAGGTGTCATGAAGATAGAATGGTGTAAGCATGTAAAAAACTTAGCGGAGTGCCTGGCACATAATAAGGACTCAATTAATCATTACTAAAATTATCATTCAAATTGAATGTCAAGTGAAATGGCAAAGCTGGGGCGGACGCCCAGTTCCGACTGGGTCTAATGTGTTCTGACCCATCAGCTGTTTCCCAGGGTCCCAGGAGGCACATTTAAAACACCCGTCTTGGAAGCTAAAACACCAATTTGGCAAAAAAATTAGGGCGTATTTCCTGAGTTATTGTTTATTTGCTCAAACATCATGAGCTGTGGTTCATTCATCAATATCCTACCACTCAGAATCTAAGACTATCAAAGCCGCCCTGCTTTAAAATCCTGGAGCAGCTTTTTACACAGAGCTACAATCCTCTCATCTTCAGGTTACCCAGAGCCTGCGAAAGCCCGGAGAAGCCCCCTGGGAGGGCCACTGAACAACGCTGGGCCAGAGTGGATTTTGCTGAATCTACACGGCCAATCGATAGCGTCCACAGAGCAGTCACAGAAGTCTTTGAAACTTGCCTGAATTTACACACAGGATCAGACACACCGGCTGTTTGGGCTTAATGAGACCAGAGAGATCACCTCGTCTGGGGCTTTCACTCTCCCTATGAAGAAATTGAGGCTCAGGGCAGGGATATGACTTGTCTGATGTCACCTGTTAATAACAGAGCTATAAAATAATCATAATTCACATCTTCATACTATCTGGCCGGGCTTAAAAAAATTGGCTCTCCTGTCTTGCTACGCATTGTTTATATAGTGGGTATATTCACACAGTGATCAAATGCATCCCAGTATAAAAAGCACAGCCTTGGCAATACGCTAGGAACCCAAAAATGGTGACAAAATCATATTGTGGGTCAGAACTAAAATGAGACCCAGGAGAGCCTTACATCCTTGAGGTCAGGCGGGTACTGGGGTCCAGACCGCTGGTTCCATTCGGGGGGCTAACCATCTGAAATCATGTGGGAGACACAGCTGAAAGCTGCCAACTCCAACATGTGGTCGGTGACAAATCTTAGTGATGGACCTGCCTAGGCCATCATCCTCAGATGGCAAACTAAGGGGCACTACACACGAAGGGGACCGTGACCACACAGCAACACTCGGTACAGCACCTGTCACAAGGGCGGAGCTTACAACATGGGGCCCGGGGCTGTCCAATCCACTTAAGAACACACACTTCCAGATCCTGTGTTACTTGAACTTGACACCACAGGTACCCCTTTGGAAAGTAATGAGGCAAATGTTTTATTCATACAGCCACACAACTAGTTTTAGCGTCAGAGTGAGCCTGAGAAGAAGTCCAGGCCACAGCTCTTTGCTTTCACTCACGTAGTCTTGTGCTGTTAATGTGTTTCTCACCTCTGCATACAGTTTATTAAAAAATAACTCTGTAATAAGGTCTTCCTTGAGTGCTGGCTTGCAGGTATCGACTAGGGGGTTAAAAATTAACTGCAACAGGACAGATAAACCAGGGAAGACAACAGATGGCAAATATGCTGCCTCTCATCATGCTCAGGCCCAGGGCAGACATTTTTAATCAATCACAGAGTTTCTTTATGTTGCCCTCAGACACAGCTCAAGACGCTGCCTCAGCATAATGCTCTGGGCAGCCATTACAACCCTGACTGGAGTCGGTTTATGAGATGAAACCCCTCTGCCTTCTCTAAGATGTGTGCTATTATACTTGATAGTTCTGATAGATATATACTGTGATCACAGATATTATTATACATGTGGACTGTTTTATGAAGAGATAATGGAAGTAACCTTTCGGCAGAGGTTATTTTATAATATAGTCTTTATCTGCAAATCCTATATGGAATTTGTATATCTGTACAGAATTTTATTAGGTTATGTGCGCAATATGACAGATGGAATTCATTATGTATATTATGTATTCATATTATGGGATGAATTCAAGGTGTGTTATGTTTCCCTTTGGTGACATGGGGACAACTTATATTGATAAATGGGAAGCTGAAGGAATCAAGTTAGCACAAGTGGCACGACTATCAAAGGACTTCTCAGCCTGAGAGCAAGTTGGGAAAACCAGGCTGACCTGCCCAGTCAGTAAGCTCAAGCCTCGGACAAAGAGATAAGGGGCAGGAGAGTCCTTTGAATGCTGTGAGGCTGGGTTTCCCAGACCTCACAATTGAGGGGAGGTTCTGAGCCAGCAGGTCTGGGATGGGGTGGGGGGATCTGGTACAGGATCAGGACAGGAAGCGCTGCTTGATGGTGCTGTGTGAAGGAGAGGTGTGCTGTGACGTCTCGACCCTTGCTTACGTGGGTTTCTGGGCAGCCCCTTGGCGAGTGCATCAGAATTCAGTTCCTGCCACCAGCCAGCAAATACTCACTGACAGGATACTACAGGCTTTCTAGATCATGGCTGGTACCCACCATATGACGCTTTTAGTTTTGATTTTCCCCAAACCTCCTTCACCCTGCCAGTCTTGGCTGTTTGGGTAGCACCCATGTCTTAGCGTCTGACCCTGTGGTCAGCCATACAGGATCGGGCACACAGGTGATCAGTTAATGGGGAAAAAAACCCCTCAATTTGGTATAAGCCCAAGCCAAGGTCTACACTTAAAGAGTATCTGTACTTTTAGGACAAACACGGATGAAGCAGGCAAGATGAAATATTCCAAAAAGGTTTTCAAGAAACAGAAATGGTCAGATATGACGGATGTTTGGTGACTGCAGGCCGGGAGCCCAGGGATGGTGAAGCGATTTCAACTGGAGAATCGACTCCAGGGACAGGCAGGGGCTGCGTAGAGGGCTGTGCTGGGAAGGGTTCTGAGGTCAGGTGCAGGCCCTAAGGGACAAAGTCCAGCGACTGACCAACGAGGGGATGGAGGGTGAAACAGCAGCGTCCATGCTACTCCGCCACTGACCCCCACCCAGGTGCCAGGACGGGCAGAGCGACAGGTGTGCGGAAGCTCTGGGGCTGGCTGAATGGAAGTAGTCACTTCCTCTGTGAAGGCTGGTTCTAAAGGACCGAGGCATCTGTGGCACGATGGTTTGGGTTTCGGGCCCAGTTCTCCTGGGACTGGCCATCCCAGTGAGTATCTGATGGCTGAGGGTGAGGGAACGAGAGCGAGTGCCTGTTAAGGGGTAGCTGTGTGCCAGTCAACACTAAGTGCTTTATATGCATCATGTTACTGCATTAACTGTACCGAGCCTGTTTCTCAGTCATGAAATGGGAATATCATCGGCATGCTGTGTGGATTTAATCAGGTGATAGGGGTGAAAGTTCACCGCACACTGGAAATTGTCATAGACCTGTATGGTACTTGCGCTCAGGGCATAACAGGCAGCCGTAGGACGCGGCGTCAGAAGGATGTAGGTTCTGATTCTAGCTTCATTATTACTAGATTTCCCCTAATCCCAGTTTCTTCATATAAAATGTGGAGATAATATCAGTACTCTTTAGTAATAGGGCCAAAACAACAGGAGGCAATGCATGTAAAAGAGTGATCCGCAAAATGCTTGGCACACAGTAACTGCTTTTAAAAATCATAGTTTTTTGTTAATATTGTTTAAAAAGATCAGATCTTTGCCATAGCCTTCATTAACAGATTCCGGTAAACTTTTCAACCATAGGAAAGTCTGGTGGAAACTGGATCAAGTCTGGGTCTTGCAGATCAAAGTCCGACTCTCTCACCCCCGATCCCAGAAACAAATGGCGGGAGGTAAAGCTGGGGCGCCGGCCACCACTGCTGTCAGAGGGTGTGTGGCTGCGGTGGCACCGCGGAGCTCGGAGTGGACGCTCATGGGCCACCGACGTGCAGTGGCCGCGTCGTCTTCTGCGGAAGCAGCAGGGCTGCTGGGTAAACGCCACACACAGACACTCCCGCTAAGAACGAGCCAGAGCGGGCAGCGAAACCTCCGCTCCGACCGACACAGGATGGACGCGCGGAGGAGCCACCCATCAGCGTCAGGGGAGACCTGACGTGCTCGGCTAGCCAGCTGAAATAAAATAAATTATTTACTGATCTCAGGATCTAGTTGCTCAGTTCAATGCTCAGAAAGGGTGTGCAGTTTGTGGCCCTGTACCTTGCGGTAGATTCTGTTTCAGAAAGAAAGAATTTCTGGATGGCTGTGTGCAGGTTCTTGTTGTTGGAATGAAAGGGTGTCACCTGGTCTTGGGTTACACATCTGAACTCGCCCGCGTGGGAACAGGACACGAGTTTGCTTACTTACTGCATGGTATGGTCCTCATGGGCACAGTTTATCTGACTGCCGCAAACTTCTTTAGGACCAATTAATGAAGTTTCTGCTTATAATGCTAAAGATTGAACTTAAATTCGCAATCAAAACATTCTGATATCTGTTTTTTAACAGATCCTCAGAGCCGTGAGTGACTGTCCACCAGAGGGCGCTGTGTGGACCACTGGAAGCATCTAGAGGTGACGGGGACCTGGCCTGTCACCTCATTTCTGAGAACCACTGCTCTAGGGAGAGATACTTGCATCATTGTCATCATCCATTTCTACCTGACAAGTCTCCACTGTGGCTACAAGTGAAACTGTGCCAACAGAGCCACTACGAAACCTGAGTTAAGTACTTTCAAGATGGTGGACTAGGAGAGAACGCAATAGGCAAAATAACTAATAATGACAACAGTAACAACAGTAGTAAGACAAGCTACCATTGAGAATACAGATTTGATGGGTCAGACACCTTCATACGATCTGGGAAGATAAACACTGCAATTCTCATTTGATAAGTGACAACGGCTAAGGCTGAAAAGGGAAGGGACTTATCTAAGGTGACAGTGTAGGTGAGCAGTAATGCCGGAATTCGAGCCCAGTCCTGACAGCAGGACTCCTCCCACAGATCCTTTTGTGGACCTTTTCCTTTAAATGAATACAGAGGTCAGAATCTGATGAATTAAAGTTGTTTTTTTTTTTTTTTTTGCCTTTGGAAAAAAGTGGGGTGGAGTGGGCGGCGAGGGTGGGGGGGGTGCAGCTCGCAATCTTGGTTAATTTCCCAAGGCACTGCTTCGCACCATGGGGATTGGTAGATCTGCTGATTATGCTCATCTGGGAAAATCGCCCCCCTGAACCCCGAACCTTCACCTTGGCTGTGCTCAGGCTGCTGAGTTTCTTAACTGCATGTCTGAGTAGCATTCTCATCTTAGTCAACTTGTCACTGAAGATATACCAACAGAATGTACAGAAGTCTTTAAGAGTTTATGACTCATACGCATGTAATCAGCACCCAGGCAGGAAACAGAACTGCACCCGTGGTCCAGGAGCTCCTCCCAGTCATACAGCACCCCCACCTCCTAGGACAACCCAGTCATATAGCACCCCTAACCCCCAGGATATCCACCATCCTTATGCTGCACAGATCATTTGTGTATTTTTGAATGCTAAATAAATGAAACCATGTTGTACGTAAATTTACTCCCTTTTTTGGATCCAGTTTCTTTCTGAGCAGCCTTAGTTTTACTTCTATGAGAGATACCAGGAAAGGTGGCCCCCCGAAAAAACAATATTGAAGGTGTCTATGTTTTAAGGATCGACATTAAATAAATACTTTTTTTTTTTTTAACCACTTTGGAGATTTTGCATTTGTGGGGAGAAATAAACAGTCTCGAGAGGGGAAAGGAAGATGGGTTCTGGTTTTGGTTCAAAGTTCCCGGGTGCTAATTCGCCTACCGAGCCTGTTCGAATCACCACCATCTCAGCAGCTGATATTCACCGGGCACTTGCTACATGCCAGGCGCCTTCCTAGGCACTCTGCGCGTGTGGTGACATTTCATCCCCATTATTACCCTATCTGTGAGACAGAGACTTTTATCTCCATTTACAAATGGGGAAGCTGGGACTCTGAATCGCTTGCCTGTGGGGAGAAAACAGTTAATAAACGAGCCAGGGTTTGAACCCAGGCCTCCAACTCCTCAGTCTGTCTACTCTGCCTCTCTGATTACAGCTCTCTTTACAGTTTAACAAAGGCCTGGCCCTGCACTAAGTGCTTTTTACGTGGAGTACCTGTGACTTGTTCCCCGCAGCAACCCTACGAGGTCACCACCACTCGTATTCCCATTTAAGCTGAAAGAAACCGAGACTCTGCAAGATCAAGGCACTTGCCTGAAGAGCATTTAAACACTTGTGATGCTGATGTGCATCTCTCAGTTGCTAAGCTGTACTCTCGGCATCTTTCGAGCTCTAGTCAGTCAAGTTGGGAAGAAATCATTGAGAGATTTTGAGGGTTATTCCAAATCAGCCAACATTAGAAAAGATTTTACGATGACACACACACAAAAGCATTTGCGAGAAACAAAATGAGTGAGTGCTGGAGTTAGAATTCAAATCTTCTCCCTTTACGTCTGAGGCAAATGTGGTCTGGGCAGGGGCAATGTGGCTGATGTTGGTGGCAAAGCCGGGGTGCAGCTTGGCCCCCCGACTGAGGAAGCCAGGCGTCTTTACCAATTGCCCTGCCTCCCAGCACCCTGTTCGGGAGCAGACGCACTTGCACTGGCCAGACCAGGGTCCTGCTGACACCGCCACCTGCCTGCTGTGTGAGTCTGGCATGAGCCTTTACCTCCCTGCACCTCATCTACCTTCTCTGTTAGATGGGGACAGTAAAAATACCTACCTTTTCGGTAGCTAAGCAGTGCACACAGAGCACTTAGCACAGTGCCTAATGCACCGTGGATGCTGTAAATGACAGCCACGACGACGATGATGTATTAATGCTATGTTGACTGTGATGACACTTTTTCTACTCCCGTGAGGTGTAAGTCAAAACAGAAAGTTAGCACTTAATTGGAACAAATTGCCCCAAATACTAGTTAAAAGTTAGTTCCAGATTACCTGGTGAGGGTCCAAATACAACTTCTGAGACCATTAAAAAGCTTCCCGGATAAATGCATGAATGAGCAGGCAGTGAATCCAGTGAGTACGGAGAGGCAAGTGGCAGTGCTGCAAAGCAGTTCCAAGGACAGCACGGAACAGAAGGACAGAATGGAAAGAACTGTGGACCTCCGCACAAGTCAACCAGTTTGAACAGAGGCTCAAGTTAGTTCTATTTCTAATCTTCTGCTTCATTAAAAAAAAGATGAGACAGCACTCAGCTGGGAGAAAGGTGGTCTTAAATTTCATTGTTTAAATGTTTTCTCTGAAAATAAACGACTGTTAATCATTCAGGTCACATAAAAGTTTTATGCTGCCTCTTCCCCTATTTCTGCATTGACCACTGACACAACAGGTTGGGTTCACCATCTGTTCATGCACTTACCTAACTGTACGTCGGTGGTGAATCGTAGTCTGTGGATCATGCTGACTTTGAAGGACTTGTAATGGTGGCTGCTAAGCATGTCCTGTACTGTAGCTATGTCGATCTGTGAATCCTCCTCAAAAACCCCATCTGCCCTTGAACCTGGGGAGGAAAAAAGCAGTTTAACACATAAAGATACATGAGGCTTGGCAAATGGTGTCTGCTTAAAATGCTTTGGGATAAATTAAAATAATATGGGCTATTTAATTTGGAGAAGAAAAGGCTGAGCGATGACTTAATAATGCCATTCCAGTAAACAAGAGAATGGTAACATATTAATCATTCAACAATTAATTCCACAAACACTGCCTATTCCATGGCAGGCCCTTGGCTACGCAGCAGGGGTACAGAAGGAGGGGAAAACAGCTCGCCAGTCTCGACAAGACTAAGTCAAAATCACAGAAGCATGGGTGGTCACACTTGTTTATTTTTTTTAGGCAAGGCAACCCTTGGTTGACCTCACAGATTGCAAGGACCTTGTCAGCTTACAATCCCTTATTTTTTATTTTTTACGTCTACAGCACCTGGTCTTCCTAGGTGGTCTCCCATCCAAGTACTAACCAGGCCCGATCCTGCTTAGCTTCCAAGATCAGACATGGCTGTAGGCTTGTTTCTTTTTTTGAAATTAAGTTGCCTGATCATAAAAGTAATCCATGCTCCTTGAAGAATCTCTGTCCTTTCCAAGATTCTCAAACCGTCCGTTTACTAGCTTCCTGCTCCGTGCCCCAAGCCCCACTGGTGCAGGCGTGAGCCTGCTTGTGCTTGGATGTCTGGAACAGTCTCCTCGCTGGCCTGGCCACCAGGCCCTCTCTGCAATTCAGCCACCACAAGCCTTTCTGATTCATTTTTCTAAAGCTTTGATTATTTATTCACTGATCAAATGTTTAGTGAGAGCTCTATGCATGCTAAGTACTCTGATATGTGACACTAGAGACAACTAAGAAGACTGGTACTCAAAAATTATCCCTGGCTTCCCATGGCTTCCTGAATGATGTGCATTTTTTTTTTTTTCAGCCAAGCAATCAAGACTGTCCATAATCCGGCTGAAACATAATTTATCAATTTTACTTGTCACTCCTCACATATTCCTCCTTTTGGCTCTTTTGAAACACCTCGAATGGCACACGGGTTTGGGTTTTGCTATTTCTGGGCCTTTGCTCATGTGTCCTTGGCCTGGAACACCATTTCCGCTCTTACCCTGGGCCTGTCAAAACTCTACCCAGGCTAGCTCAAACTCCACCTTCTGCTAAATTAACTCCACCGCAGCTGGTTTGTACTGGACCCTGGAGCCAGGTAGACCTGCGCTCAATTTCTAGCTCTGCTTTTAATTTGCTGTATGATCTTGGCCAAGTGACTAGCTCCAAATGTATTTTACAAATCAAACACACAACACGCTTAATATATATAGCAGTCACGATTATTTTTACTCTACTGTCACAGAGTAGAGTAAAGACACATTCGGCCTTGCACCAGATGCCTGAGTGGTTGCTCTGTCTTAATTAGGAAGCTGTGTGAGGGCAGGGGATTCTCATCCATCTCTGTGCCTTCTCCTGCAAGCAGTACAGGCAATGGGCACGCTCTCACTAAACTCTGCTAGAGAGATAAACGAACAAACAGAAGCTACTACATGAGTACACACTGCACATCAGGCATGGGACCAGCACTCGCCACATGCGTTTAAGCCTCACGATAATCCAGCTGCCATTCTCATCTGACGCTCTGGGAATCTGAGGCTTTTGAGGCAAAGTCAGGTGCCCAAGGCCACACTAGGCAAAGCTAAACTGTCTCTCACCCTCCAGAGTTTGAACTGCGATCATCTGAGGGTGGAGCTGCGGGTGCCTGTCACCACTGGGAGGGAGCCCCTGTCCAGCAACCAGAGTAGGGGCCCTAGGCCTTGTGTTGAGCACCGAGGGCCCCACGGGAAACCCCGAGAACACTCTTTGGGACAGAGTCGGAGGAGTAAAAGTCTCTAGATCTGGGTATAAAACAGGAAAATTCTGTCACATGACTGGTAGCCTGACAACTACGTGCTTTTCCTTCTCATAATGACTGCTTACAGGACAAGCTTTTAAGTCAGAGCTGGCTCCTGAATCCTTCACACTGAACTCGTTTACTAGGGACTGTGAACAGCCCTCCAGACGCTACAGTACGGCCACACAGCTCGGACCCCCGTGGCATCTGCAGTAACGCTCTCCCCTCGGTAAGGACACAGACTCACCCTTAACAGGCCACTCACTGAATTTCTGTGACACGGTCACATCCCAGAGTGCTTGCACCTACTGTCCTCTCTGCCCAGGCCGCCCTGCTCACCATTTCACTCACTACCCCCCACATTCCTCCTGAAGAGCTTAGCTCAAGTGACACTCCAAGGAAACCTGCCCTGACCCTAGGCCCCCAAGTCAAGTTCAGCTCCTTCTGTCACGGCACCCTGCCTTCTCCTTCAGAACACTTATTGCAGACAGTAATCATCTGTGTCTGCCGTTGGACTGTAAACCCCACGGCGGCGGGCACAGTGACTGCTCTGCTCACCTCCGTAGCCCACACGCAGGATAAAACGAGTGTTCAGTAAAAATCTACTGGATGAGAACCTGGTGCCATGTTTACAGGTAGGCGGGGATCAGAGAGGCTGAGTGACTTAGCCAACGTCACGTCGCTAGGACTAGCAGAGCTGCACTCGGCATCTGAGTGGCCCAGGTCCCTGTCTCTGGAACACTTGTGATTTTGGATGAAGAGGCCACCATCATGACCATGACTATCCCTTGGTTAATGTCCACATCTCAAACTGAGAAGCTGGCTAGAGATCTGAGTTTCAAATAATCATTCACTTTTTCTGATATGCATTTTACTGACCTGCCAAGATCTATATAGAAACTTTTATATACATGAGAACTGGGGAGAATTCCGGTGAAATGTTAAAATCTTTTCATGTTTTAAAAACCATTTAAAGTCATCTTTTCTGAGAAAATGCCATTATTAGATACAACTTAGCTTAAGAACCTCTGTTTTCTTCACTAATTAGTATTTTCTAAATATTGCAGGTATTTGATTTGGAAAGAGGTAACAGCTCATTATGCTAAAATGCCAATTACTAAAAAAAAACATACTTAAGAGTTTTACATTTTATGATGTTGGATTAAAACCAATTTAAAAATTACTATAACGTGACATATAATTTTTTACTGAGCAATTTCAATGCCAGCTGCTAATAAAGCATCTTAGCTGTAAATGATAATTCAGATGCTTTTAGATAAAGTGGTGCATAAATATGGCTGGAAATTGATTTAGCTTTCTACAGAAGCTACTGAAGAATGACATATTTTGTTTAATACACCAGCTAATGTAGTCCTAAAAGCTCAAACAAGTGCCAGTTTTCACTCCTAAATTTGCTGTGGGAGATTAATGAAAACTTTATATTTTGCTGAAATGTTAATAACGGGCAGATGAGATGATAGGATTTTAGTAGAGGTCTTAAAGCTATGGAATAACCAGCAAGGCTTGTCAGTTTCCTTATATTAATTTTGTTCCCGACTTACACAGCCGGAGCTGGCTCAACACACTAATGCTTCTTGCACTGACCTTCTACTCTCTGACAGCGTAAATTCATATCCCATTTGAGGATTTAAGTCCCCTGATACTTGAATGAGTTCTGAGCCTGGCCCCAGCTGACAAGGGGCATGTTTGCTTTTATGATGAGAAGGGCAACAGCACCTGGGCGAGTGGAGCGAGAGCAAACAGGCCTGCACGTGCCTCCGATCCCTGCTGCTCACCCAAAGCTGGCTACCTGCTTCGGTCTCGGGGGTCTGGAGCCATTTCTCAAAGCTGGCTCAGGAGCGCCGCTGCTTGGAGGGGCACGTCTGCGTGCACAGGTGAGTAAGGCAGGCAACCTGCAGGTACGCTCCTCACACTGGCACGGTGCCAGGCTGGGGAGGAACGCCGGTGAGGACAACGAGGGTCCTGATCTTTGGGAGCTTACGAACTCGCTACAGGACACACAGAAAACAGTACAAGGCGCATGGTGCATGCAGCAGATGCTTTATCTGAAGACCAACATCTGAAGCAGAGCATCACACCGAATGCATGTTTCTGGACCAGATAAGTTCTGTGACTTTGCACGTACAGCTTTACTGTTTACATCCTTCTCGAAAAGGCGTGAATCCAACCACACAGGGAACACGCTTGGCACTGCACTGTACGCACATGAAAATTACTGCTGTACTATAAACTGCACACTGAAAAACCCACCTCTGTTCAAGAGAAGACATTTTTATCTACTCAAAGCAAAAAGTGGAAAGAAACGGAATGCCTTACAAATAAATATAGTAACAAAAAAAACATTCTTCTGTTAATTTAATTGAAATATAACCCTTTGGTATTTTGTTAAATTAGCAATTAAAAAGGTCACAAGCAATTAAATGAAACAAAAGCCACACTGGGTTCATCTCCATTAATGCTGAACTCGGTCTCCCCGTGAATGACAAGACAAATTGTAATGGTGCCTTCAAAGACTTCACAATGTGTTTTGTCAAAGTCGGGAGTGTTAATGTCTCTATGTGCCATGGATTACCATAATGTATCGTGTCAAAACGCTCGGGCTGCAATAACTCAAAGATGTACTGCGATAGATCAAATTTGGGGGCGGGGCCTAAAAGTGACTTGAGCACTAGCACTCAAACGGATGACAACAGGCTATGGAAGGATGACAGAGGATACATGATGACAGAGTCACAATGTAGAAAGGCTGGAGGGACCAGCAGAAAATCTGAGAACGGAAGGAGCTTAACTCTCTAGAGTGAGGAATCAGGGAGGGAGAAAGAAGCAATGGCACCGATCTTAATGGCAAAACCAGGCCTGAGCAGGAGGGGCACAGGGCAGCAGAGATGAGGTGGGGGAGGCAGGTGGAATCCGGGGCCAGCAGCAAAGAAAGAAAGAAAGAGGAGGTGCTGATGGAGGACCAAGGGCCAGGAAGTGGCCTCGGGGCTTAATAACATTGGAAAGAACCCAGAACACAGAGTTGAGAGATGTAGATTAATCCTAACTCTGACAATAAGGGTCAAGACTGGGTCGATGGCTTATCCAAGATGCCACTGTCGGGCAGAGGCAGAGCTGGAACAGATACATGGGACTCTAAGTCTCTACGGGCCTAATGTACCCTCCGAGTCCATGTTCCTCCTGCTGTCCTCCCCCACCCGATGCCCCCACCTCACCACACTCCTAGGATCAGCAGCAAGGAGAGAAACTGTGTGGGGACCTGTAAACTCCCCATTAGTGTTCTCACGTGCAGTCCAGGCCCCACTGGAGAGGGTGAGCCCCAAGAACCCTTTGGGGGTCCATAATTTCAATAACATTTTCAAAATATCAGTACGACACCATTAGCCCTTTTCATGCCTATTATCTTACAAATGCACAAAGCAATAACAAGTTCATTGACATCGGTCTCATTCCACACTGCAACTAACCTTTAAGAAACTATCACTTGAGTTTTAGTACAGTCGTAAAAATGAATAACCCTATGACCTGAAAGGCCACTGAAGTACTTCTCTCGTTTCCAACAACATACCTGCATGAGGCTCAATGTTCTTCACATACTTCAACGAAGACAATGCAACAGACTAAATGCAGAGATGTGAAAATCCAAGAGTCTTCCATAAAGCCAGATATTATAGAAACTTTCAAAAATATAGAACAGTGCCAACTGGTTTAGGTAATTAGTCAATAATTTATCTTCCCGATGGAACAAAAATAAATGCTCTTCAGGGAAAGAAAACAAAATTAAGCAGCACCACTCTTCTCATTAAATTTCTAAGAGAAAATAGTGATTTTTCATAAAAATTTACATAAACATGTAATAGATTTATTATTGCTTTTTAAAGGAATTCATAAATATTTAAAAATTTCTCAGTTTTTATCTCTAATAAATATATATAACCCAATAAATAAATGCTCTTTGGGGTCCTCTATATTTCTTGAGTATAAGGCGGTCCTAAGACCAAAGGGTTTGAAAACTGCTGCTTTACTGGTTCCTATGTCACGTTTTCATTGTCCCTGGATGTCCATGTGGACACTCATAATGAGACATGAAAGTGCAGTTACAGCTGTGGATCTGTGTACACACATGACAACACACACAGAAAGAAAGCTTGTACACACATTACAAGTGTAACGGACTTGTTGTCAGGAGATCAGATCAAAACTAATCATAACTATTATTGTTTTATAGTTTAAAAAGTGTTCTCATTGGAACTGAGGGAGAGACATACCAACGTGACTTCAGACAAATGGGTGCTAACCATTAAATCAAAGCTCAGATGAACTCACTATACGCTATACGAACTACATGGGACTTCAAGCTTTGTGTTACGGTTGGGTCAGACTAAATCTAAAAGCTCTAATCTAGTTATAAGCTAAAGCAACTTCAATCTTTCTTCTCTAGAAAGATCTATGCCAGCTCTAGAACCAACCGGAAGATCGACGGCCACTGTCACATCCTCGCCTTGATGCTCTCTGTAGCAGGACGATGCTGTTGCCTGTTCCTCCCAAGTTCACACATGGCCCCCAGCACCAACCACGTGACAGGGGCTGTGCTCCCGCTTCAGGAACACGGGAGGAAGGCAGGAGTCCCAGATGACGGGGAGGGGACAGGCAATTCACAGAAGGAATAGTATGGGGAAAAACATGAAACACACAAAGTGTCACCACATACAGAGGGAGTGGCAAGTGTTTGCATTTGGCCAGATCAGAGAGTATATAAAGGGGAGCAGTGAAAAATAAAATGGTGGGGATGGAGGGGAGAAGTTCTAGGGGCAGTGTCCACCTCAGGACCTGGCACACAGAAAAATCCTGCTGTGCGTATAACTGACTGAACTAAGAGGAAACGAACCATCCTCTACCCCTCTATCCAGAAGGCTTATTGCTTCTCTCCTGCAGAACAGTCCCACCCTTAGCTAACCAACTTTGCTCAGGCTATGCCGGCAGGCCAGAATGTCCTTCCTACTCTTTAAAATGTAAACACTTTAATTAAGCTCTAGTCTAGAATCTTTCCTGACCCCCCTCCTGAGACCTCCAGCTCTGAAGGCTCTTCTCATAAGCCTCTTACACGATCAGCATCTGTGCTCCCCTCCTGGACAACGAGCACCTCTGAGGGCTGGACCACTCAACCCCACAGAGCACAGAGCAGGTGTTCAGTGAATGCCGCCAGTGGCGTGGATGAAGTCTGCTGCAGCACACTTAATTGTGACTCTCCCTGAGTCCATACACCATCCCCTGTATCTACCTCGAGCCTAACACACCGGTGCTAGTTTTCCATTCAGACCCCCACCACTGGGATCCTGCCTCGGCAAGTGCAACAGCAGTTAACACTTACTGAGTGTTTACTGTACGCCAGACGCTGTGCTTAGCACTTTAAAGGAATTATCTCATTTAATTTGCTCAATGCTCCTTTAAGTTGGATATTATCCTCTCTTTACAAGTGAGAAAAATGAGGCTCAGAATGCCATCCTGCTGGTACAGCCATGGAACAGTGTAAGCCGGAGCTAGGAACTGAATCCTGGTGTAAGTCCAAGAATGTGCCCTGAACTACCACGTAGCCTGTTGGGTAAACACGTTCCTCAGAAGGGCTGGGGCTGTACAAATCCACGGGCCACAAAAATGCCTGAGGAGGACGCGACCATGCCTGCCTGGCCTTGTCAGAACAAAGAATTGGGGATAAGAGCCAACAGTCGCCACTCTTTCCATAAGACTCAGGGCTGGATGCCTAAGTGAGTCATGGAGAAAAACTCTCCTTTGGCTTTCTACATCCATCACTTTTTTTTTTTTTTCCAAAGGCCTTTTAAGTCCCCAAAGCCTCATAAGCCCCAAACTTCTCTTCTATTAAACACTTCCCTTTGGCTACTAGTCATTTTTGCTGGTCTCTAAAAAATAATCAATAGGTGATATACTGTAACACAGGCGCGCGCATCCACGCCCCTCTGCAGTAATCTTTCCAAAGCCCTGAGCTCACGCAGGAGGCGGTACTCACGGCACCAGCCGTGCTCCACGCAGGGCAGGGATCCGTGCTGCCAGAACCTTGCTGATGAAGCTCGGAATTAGAGCTTGCACGGGGAAACTGCAGACCTTCCATATATCAGGGTAATCTTGTTTTATGAGGTGATCAAAAGGAAATAGTCTTAGGTTTGTGGAATTTCTAAAAGAAGCAGATCCCGGAAAAAGCCTCAGTCTCTGCTTTCAGCACTGTCTCCCCTGTGCTCTTCCATCCTGCTTCATTCATTCATTCCCAAATATGCCGACCCCTCCCCAAGGCCGTCAGACGGGCAGTCCCCTGGCCGGGAACACTCTTCCCTCACTTGTTGTCCGACTGACTCCTTTTCATTCTCTCAGGAGGTTCTCTCCTGCTCTCACCAGCTCCAGCCCCCACTACACACGCTCGTACCCCCTTCCCAGTACGACGGTGGGCCCCACGATGTGGGGGCTCCTCTCCACGGTCCCAGCACAATGGCCCAGAGGAGGCTGCCATCCACGTCCGGGGGATGGAAGAACGGTATGTGCCCGGAGCTAAAGCATGACCATTCAAGGGTCTGAACCATGGGATCATTACTGGCTGATGACAGAATTCCCATCACTCCCTCTTCCTCCAACGTGTCTTTGCCTACCGTTCAAGACACAGGAAAAGCAATGGGGTCTTCCAAGGAGCCAGGACATTTTGACAATTCACCTGTCAAAATACAGCTTACGCTAAGACAGTATCTAAGAACTGTTAACATCTGATCAACACTGAGGCGTCTCTCCCTGACTTCGGTCAGAAAATAAGGGCGCATACGCTGAAAGAGCCCCACCTCCCATCGGGGCAGTCACCGCAGAGATGTCACCTGATGCGTTACCAAACCATTAGCCAGGGGCTGCAGGGCAGATTCTTGGGCCAGGGGCCGACCAGAGGGACACAGACCCCTGTGCTTTCACTTAGAGCCCATGTGGGGTTTGTGGCTCGTCAAACATGTTTCCTTACTGCTCTAATGTACCAGAGTATCGCTTAATGAAAGTTCTTAATTGTAATTCAATTAATTACATACACAGAGTCCCCAATTACATTTTCCAATAAGACATTGGCTGTGGTACAGGTCTAAATGCACTTAACCAATTTTAATATATTAAGACCAATTTCCCTTGAATACTAATTACGACCTGATGATAAAATGAAAAGGAGGAATCTTTCAAGAAAGGGGGAGAGTGAAAAATGCATTGATGTGAAATTGCTCAGCCCACATAGTGCAACTCAGACACTCATTAC
>PVKZ01004662.1:0-74618 GCA_004027375.1 Macroglossus sobrinus | reverse complement strand
TCCACCCCTCCTTCCACCCCTCCATCCACCCCTCCATCCATCCCTCCATCCACCCCTCCATCCACGCTGGAGGCAGCCGGGCAGGAGAGCTGACTGTGACGAAATGGTGGGCGTGTGACGACACTTCGCACGCGTCGCCTGCTGGATCCCCGCAGCGGTGCTCAGAGCATTTCTCCCGCAGAACCTCCACGGGGAGCGGGGACTCGAGTCCAGCTGTGCATAAGTCCACACTCACGCGCCCGGGCCCGGCATGGTGCTCCGACACCGGAAACGATCACAGTCTCTTGATGGCCGTCCTTTGAACGCCATTCTCTTCCATGTGGCACTGTTAGCCTGCACGTTACTAACATGTAAACAGAAACTCGGCCCATTTGGGAGGCTCCTCCCGGTTCGGGCGCGGCCCACCGTGCCTCCTGCTTGCTATTCTGTCCCCGACAAGCCAGGGGGTGACCTCGTGTGGGGAGGAGACTTCAGAACGGTGACACGAGCGGGTTAGCACGTTGTCCCACGTGCGACTTACCCCTCAGTTATCCGTGTGCTTCGTGGAATCAGCAGGTGGCTGCTGAGTGATGATCGGGAAATAATGCTGGGGACTTTGCAGGGGGCCCCTCAATAACCCACGTCGCCCATACACCTGCCATTTGTCCTATAATTAAGAGAGCGTTGACTTCTATACGCGTCCTTAAAGAAAAAAGAAATAAGAAAATCTATTTTAAGTGGTTTTATTTAACTAGAGCTTAGCAAACATGTAAATTCGGATACCTGAGTTTTTGTACATGATATGCCAGCCCCAGAAGGAGATGCTAGAATTCATGTCAAATCATCCTAATGGATACTTTGTCGTTGCAGCCAGCTTGAAAACAGATGTATTTACAGTTCCGGCAGCTGCAGACCCACTATTAGAAAGCCAGATTCGTGCTTCCTATTATATTTGCACTTCCTTGGTTAAATCCCAGCTCCCACTCTTGAAACAGAAGGGGTAACATAAAGGAAGAAAAGCTACATTCAAATGGCCAAGAAACTGAATAACACATTTTTATCTGAGAATAAAATTCTAAATCCTTGAAAGAATGGGCAATTCATGGGCATGGAGAATTCCAGTTTTCTGGGGTAAAACTACTTGATACCGTGTTATAAATAGTGGCGATGAATGATTTACTACCCCTTTGCCCAGGGGAGAAGAGGGACCCCTCCCCACTAAGTCCCAGCAGAAATCCCATACAGTGTAGTTCCAGCCACCGTCCCTAACCCGACGGCTCCTGGTGACATCAACCAGAATTGGTGTCTTCCCGACCCCGGGTCCTTTAATCTTGTAGGAATTCAATTTTCAGCTGGGTTCACGATTATTCAGAATGAAAAGCGCGTTTCCCGCCTACGCTTCGGTGAGGGGTCCCCCACGCAGGTGCTCGGGCCAAAGGAAGGTGGCAGGAATAAAGCATGGGACCTCCCGCTTGTCCCCTTGTTCGGCTCTGAGACACAGACATGGTGGCAACAAGGACAGGAGGGCCATGGGGACCAGGGCCCTGAGGGGTGGACCGTGTGGGGACAGCGGAGCTGCGAGGTACAGCCTGTCCCCAAGCTCCCAGTGAAGCCACGTGCACGGAACTCGGTCCAAACTATGAGAATGCCCACCCGCCCACCCACCTGGCCGAGGGCTCTGTCCCCTCCCCCACCAAGTAATCAATAGACAGAGCGAGGGGCAGAATCCAGTAAGGATGGAGACGAAATCAGCAGAGAGAGAGAGAGATAAAGCTCATTGCTTTGCTTGTGTTTTACTCATTCTGGTGTTTTGATGTCGCTGTTTTCATCGGTGAACCGGCTGCTAAAACGGGGCCAGGGCCGCGTTAGTCTGAGATTTCGAGAAGTCCACGTCTGTCACCCCGGTGACGTGATGGAGAAAGCGGGGTGTACCCGGCAAGCTGCTGTTAGCGACTCCTGCCGCCCGTGTGCGTGATTCCAGAGCAAACATATTGACCTTGTTCACTTTCGGACGTGTGCTAGTCTGGGAGGTAATGAGCCCACTCGTCCTTGGCTGGGCAGTGGAGCGAGCGCAGCCCGGGGCCGACGCCAAATCCCCCTGGCCATCCTGGACACAAAGAGAAGCTTGGACGCCGCCCCACAAAACTGGATGGCCCTGGCTCTGCCACTTGGCCGCCAGGTGACCTTGGACCAGTCTCCTGCCAGAAGAGGGGCTTGGCTCACCCCCACATCCCCGCATCAGCGAGTCATGAGGCTCTCCCCTCCCCCGGCATTCTGGTCCACGACACCGCGGGACAGCTTGCGGTCCGGTACCTGCCTCGTGAGATGGAGGCTCATTCTTCACGGTCAAGGTTAAAGCTGGGCTGCTCGCGAGCTGCCGCGCCACAGGTCCTGGGCTCCGATTCCCGGCCCGCTGGAACGGTGACCCCGTCGGTGTCACGATGAGTTTCCTACCCCGCGTCGTCTGTGTGGGACAGCGTGACCCTGCGCCCGGCACGCCACGGGGCGCAGAAGACGGAATGGCCTTTTAACAAAAATCTAAGCCACCCTCCTCCTCTCTCCGTCGTCAGTGTAGAAACGCGCCTGAACCCGGGTGCTTTTCCCTCTGGAGGCTGCTGCACTGCGAGCGGGAATTCTCCGCAGTGAACGCCCTGTCTTCGGCAGGGATTCGCTGCTGTTCGTTGTTGTTTGTTCTCTGCTCTTTTCTTTTTTACTTTACCTCGGACCTTTAAAATTCCACAAACGCCAGAAAATCAGGATGCTGCCTCCCCAGCGCTTCGTGGAAAGAGGTCGCTTTCTTATTGAGCACACGCGGAGACAAGATTCATGAAGAGATGTTGCTCCTGGACTGCATACATCATCTCCAGTTGCCCTCATTATGTTCTTCTGCGGGCCAGAAAGAAAGAGATCGCCCGGGGTAACAATACGCACCAGTACAAAACAAACAGAAAACAGTTTAAACCAGTGAGTGAGCTGTTTACCTTCCCTATGTGTAAAAAAGTCATTTTCATGCTATTAACGGGAAATTATGCTACCTGTGGTGGACGCACCGATGAAAGACATACCTGAAGCATGCAGTTCGTTAGGGTGCCGAGCGACACGTAATATTTATGCTCCTCTGTAGCCCGGACCGTTTCCCTTTCTCTAACTGTGAGTCACGTGCTGATTGAAGTCTCGACACTGGTGAGCACGGACCCACAGGCACATCTGCCGTGGAGGCGCCGTTCTGCAGATAATTAATGGTACAAGGAATCGCCATTGTTTCTTCTTTTATAGTCTTAATTTCACATAGAGGGAAAAATTCTCTCCCCCCAGTCCTTTCATTTTAATTCTCCATGCCAGCATGTTTATTAACTGCCCACACGGGCGCAGCAAGGCTGGGAGTGTGTGAGCGAATTTATGGAGAGAACAGCTGTGTCTCCGTGAGGCTGGTGGGCGTTTACCAACCCCGAGATGTTCACGAAAACACCAGCCCCACACCGTCTGCATCCGTCAGATCTATTAGACATCAGGAATGGCCTTTTAACAATCCTGTGCGATTGGAATAAAAGATAAAATACTGGTTACAATGAGTGACTCATATTCCTGTTTGATGACGACATCGTTCATAGCTCAGCGAAGGAGGAGAAATAGGAAACCCATTAGTTTGTCTCCGCCTGGCTTGCCAACCACGGGTGGCCCAGCTCCAGGAGGGTGCTGGGCGTCACTCTTGGTGGCCAAGCCAGGGAGCACCCGTCCGCTGCTCTAAGCGGCACCCAAGCAGATCTCAAGGAAGGAGCGGAATACGGCTCCTCCCTTTCGCACGTGAACAAGGATCTGGAGTCATCACAACTGTCCCTACCGCGTGGCACGGTGATAGCTGTGGACACCCAACCGTCTCCCGCCAGAGTCCCTGCGAACCTTCGGTTGCTTCCAGCCGCGGTGCCATGTTTTATCCGAACTACCCCATGTTTATGACTCCTGAGTCGTGTAGGCATTTCGCTAACTTGCATTCCCCAAAAATGAATGGAAGAGGACTCTCTTCCTATGGGAATATGCGATTGGCCATCAGACACTCCCACGAATAGATGGTATCTTAAGATGAGGAGCCAATCTAACCCTACAAATAAGAGTTGTTACTCACCTATTATTATTCTTTAGATTTCCATTCGATTAAGATTAATTTTTATGTCATAACAAGAGCCATCAGGCTGATTGAACACCTGCTCTATGCGAAGCGCTTTGCATATCTTCTCATTTATCCTCACCACAAATGTGCAAGGTCAGCATCAATGTCCCGTTGGTCAAGGCAGAGACTGAGGCTCAGGGAGACTAAATAATTTGCTGAAAAAGTTTAAGACCCATAAAGCAGATGCAAGTAGGTATTTGGTCCTCACCGTCATCCAGTTCCCATTCATAATTTAATCGTTTGGTGCTATGAGATTAATACACACATATTGACAACTGAGTAAGAGCATTAAGTCTGAATTCAATATCCATTATGAATTATGACTTGGAGAAATCATCTGACCAGACTTCACTTAGCTACGAAATATTCAGAGCATTTCATCTAATTTTCAAATGATAATTAGGCACTTTTTTTTCCTGAGGTAGAATTTACATTTTCCGAAATGCACAGATCTTAAGTGTACAATTTGATAAGCTTTGACAAATGCATATGTCGGTGTAACCCAAGGCTCTCCACAGAGAAAAAACACTTCATCGTACCAGAACGTTCTGTCATTCCTGCTCCCGGTCAGTCCCTGCCGTCCACACAGCCTGTCCACGCATGCAGCTACTGTTCCGACGTCTGTCAGGTGGGTCTGCCTCGCCCTCACTTTATGTGAAATCATAGAGTATTTTGTTGGTTCTCTATGCCTTCCATAACAAATCATTACAAACACAGCCAGCCGTGCTCACCTGTTTGCGGGTGCTGAGTTCTGGACAATGTTATCACGTGTGTAGGTCCCCGTCCACAGTCAAAATTCTGAACAGCCCACCGCCACCGGGATCCCTCTGCGGCCAGGACTAACCACAGCCCCCCACCCAATTCTGTTCCTTGAAATCATCATAGAGATGGATCATACAGTACATAAAATTTTGGGTTGGTTTTTTCCACTCAGCCTAATTACCCGGACATTCAAGTTCTCATGTGCATCAGTATTTATCTATTTTATTGAGAAGTAGTTCACGGTACGTGTGTGTCACAGTTGGTTTAACCACATACTCCTGGAAGGATATCTGGTCTACTCCCAGTTGGGGGTTATTAAAAAACAGGAGTATAAATATTTGCCCACAGGTTTTTGTGTGAATGTTTTTGTTTCTCTGAGATAACGTCTAGAAACGGCAAAGGTGCACAGTAATTGCATGTTTAGGTTTTAAAATGTTTTTTATTTAAACTACAAAGCGTTTTTCCAGAGTGGCTGTACCATTGGACATCCCCACCCCCATGCACGTGCGATTCACGATCTTACCGGCATTCATGGTGGCGCTACCATTTTTTCCTCAAATGTATCTTTATTTAAAAAGCTCACCGGTGCTAACGTTTTCAGTTAAAGAATGACGTTTGTCTAGTAAAACCTTTTGTGGGTGTACACGCTGGCATTATGTCATATAGGGCTAACGGTGTGAAGAGAAAGACAAACGAGGACCCTGCTGCCGTTTTTAATGCTAACCTTGGACGGGCCCGTGGCGAGCGCTCGCTGTGGCTGTGGCCTTCCCACCTATGTGACGGTAAGTGACGTTGAATGTTATTTAATACGCTTGTTTGCCACTTAGTAGATTCTCCTCAGGGAAGGGTTTGTTCACGTCTTTAGCCCATTGTCTAATTGGGGTGTTTGCTTTCTTCATGTTGACTGCTGAGAGCTTTTTATATAGGTAGCTTCTAGGCCTGTGTTGGGTGCGTGATTCACAAATGTTCTCTAACAGACTGTAGCTCGTGCTTTCATTCTCTTCACGTGGGCTTTTAAAAAACATTTTATTATTATTATTGTTTTGATGAGATCTAATTAATGGATTGTTTTCCTTTTATAAACTGGGCTTTTAGTGTCAAATCTAAGACATCTTGGCCTGTATCTCGATTCTAAAGATTTCCTCATATGTTTTTTTCTAAAAGTTCTATAATTTGTTGTATTCTAGTGAAGTCCATATCCCTTCTGAGTTAGTTTTGATAAGGTGTGACCTCCAAGGTCCCCACACATTACTGATGGCCCCCTGGAGGGGACAAAACTGTGGCAGGTGACTCACAGACTGACACGGGAAATGACGCCTGTGGAATGGTGGGAGTGTCGGAACATGTGAAAGACGGCTTTCTTATTACTTAAATCCTTTGAAAAGATATGACTATTAAAAACAAAAATGATCATGAAGCTGAGGATTTAAACCTGTGTGGAAATAAAATATATAACAACAGTAGTACAGGCTGAAATGAAAGAAATAAAATGATACTTTTGTAGGTTATTATATCATATGTGAGATGATAAAATATCATAGAAGGAAACTTTTATAAGGTAAAGATGGGCACCATAAACCCTACAGCAACCACGAACACAGCAAAGTATTATGAGAAGACACAAAGGAGATAAAATGGAATAATAAAAATGCCCAAAGAGTCCAAAGAAGACAGAGAAATAGAAAAAAATGGGAACAAAGAATAAAAAGTACAATAGAAAAGAAATAGCAAGATTTAAACTCAACCATATCAATAATTATATTAAGTATAAACGTTATTCAAACTCCAATTAAAAGGCAGAGATTGTCAGATTGGATACATATATTTAAAAAACCAACTATATTCTGCCAACAGGAAACTCAGTTTAAATATAAAGAGACAAATTGGATAAAAGTTTAACAATGGAGAAAGTTATACCATAAAATATTCATTTTAATAATGTTCAAGTGGCTATATATTACTAGCAAAGTAGTTTTCAGAGCAAAGATTTTCAGGGGTCTCTGAGTCCAGAGAGCCCCCCAAACCGACTGCAACAGGAATCATAAGGCGCGTTCTTAAGTATTTTTTAAATGGTAACACGTACATATAGTACACATGAGTATCTGTCTGTCTATCCATCCATCATCTATGTATCTATGTATCTATCTATCTAATCATCTATCTATCTATTCATCATCTACTATCTATCATCTATCTAATTATCTATCATCTAGTTAGCTAGCTACCACCTATCTATCTATCATCTATCAATCAATCTATCTATCTACCTATCATCTACCTATCTACCTATCATCTATCTATCTATCTATCTATCTATCTATCTATCTATCTATCTACATGTCTGTATTTATGGAATATAAGTGATCATGTAAAAATGTGAAGACTATGCTTGCTTTTTCTTGAAGCTTTTTGGGTTTGGGTGCTATTTTTTTTCATCTTGAGGCCAAGCAGCAGTTAACAGATATTTTTAAAGACACTAAAATAATACTCAAAACCGGATGACCGTCCTCTGCTGTCTAGCTGTGAATCAGGGAACGCCAAGTCCAAGGATGCTTGAACCCCCAGCATTTGCAGTGCACACGTCCCCACAACTCTCCAAGGACACTGAGGGAGCTTCCGCGGCCTGTCCCTGAAGCCCTCCCCCAGAGCAGGGCTGGACCCCAGCCAGGGACCTGGGATTGGGAGGTGTGTCCCTGTCCCTCTCCTGCTCAGAACAGAAACGATTCAAACCCTCTCCCCGTCACCGACTGTTCTGTTTCCTGCACGCTGTTCCAGGCCTGGCGGGAGCAATCTGCTTCCTTTCCATTTTCTGCTAATATCGTTGTGTCACGTTTGGGTTCAGCACAAACATAGTTGGTTTCAGATCCCGCGTTTCGATCTCCCGGTGCTCCCCGAGGATATTCCATTTCAGAACAACTTCCACCGAACGTTTTAAAAATTTATTTTCTCTCAGTCTCTCCCTCATCTCCTCGCACACAGAGCCACACTGATTTCAATCAACGGCCGTTTGCGTCGGGCAGGTGCTCGATACCTGCGTTTTTGGGTGATGAACGGAAAGCCTGAAATAAAGGCAAAATTAGCGGAAAGCATCTCTTTGACGCCACGTAGCAAAGCACACACATCTGAACGCATTTGTGCCGGTTTCTCTTCTTCTAAGCGGCACTCTATTCATTGACCAGAAGGGGAAAAAAATTCTTTAAACTTTATCGACACCATTTCTCCTTCCTTTCCCCAATATTCAGATTATGGCATGCACTGTACCTAGAAGAGAATAGACAATCTGAGAGTGTTTTTGAAAATGGGGGCCTATGAGATGTTTAGGGATCATTAAAATCATTCATTATCAATATATCAGTGGTTATGGCTATTAAACAAATAAAAAGAATGCCATCAGCTCCGGGGTCCCTGGGCGAGAACCCCATCCGGCAGTGACGCCGGGTGTGGCCCTGTCGCCTTGCCAGCTTTGGGTTACGCGTTTCCGTGACAGCGTCAGTGTTTGTCCTCGTGCTTCCCACGCCCGCGTTCACCTGGGCTGCCACCAGGGCCACCGTTCTGCTGCCCGTCCTCCTCCTTGTGGCTCCCCTGCCGTCCTCCCTCACTTCCACACAAGCTGCGACACAGCTCACGAAGCCGGCGAGGCGGGCAGCAGAAGGCACAGCTGCTCTGCTGTCCGCGGGGACTCACACTTCACCTGCTCGAAGCCCTCTGTTGTCACCGGCTTAGAGGGCCAGACAGCCAGGGCGTCTGGATCAGCTCCTCCCCGCCTGCGATCAGCGTGGCCACAGGCCAGCAACAAATCCTACGAGTTTTCAGGGTCCGGCTCTTCCAACAGCTTAGAAAATTCTTTCACCTTCCCTTTATGTGTTAGAATTAAAATAATAATAATAATAATAATAATAATAATAATAATAATAATAAAGAATCTTGACTCATGGATACAAGAGAGAGGGCCACTCATGCCCAGAACTGTACCTACACCCCAAACAGTGTCGTTTGCAAATCAATTATGAAGCTACGAGGCTCCGAAGCTATGTTCATGCTGGCGGCTTGTCTCCTCCACCGACTGGAAAACCAGTCACCATCAAATTAACAAACGCGGCTGCTTCATTGTCCCGCTCTGCTAAAAGCACGATCGTGCCGCTTCCAAGGTCTAACGTGCGACATCAGAGAGGCCCAATTGGACGTGTGCGCTCCGTTTCATCCGAGGGAACGGTACCCTATGCTGCAAAGTCTCCTCGGTGCTCAGGGGAAGATTTTCCTCGGCCACCCATAAGCACTGTCGCTCGGACGCGTTTCACGAGGTCTTAGAAAACATTTTTTTTTTTTTGCCTAAAATATAGAAGAAATATGTTCTGGTCTCTCTCTCCTCTGCCTCCACTCACATCTGCTGCTTTGCTCACTTCCTTAATGCGATTACTTTGTGCCTACTCCATTTTTTTTTAAGACTGGTGAATGCTGAGTGACAACTACAGTCTGTTGGCCATGGCCCCCAAATCTCGCCAAGTCCAGAATTCCTCCCCTGGGCCCGAGGGGTGGGGGCCTGGCATTCCAGCAGCTCCTCCTTGGACCAGGTGGGGCTCTCACAGCCCACATTGGGTCGTGCCCACTGGACCACCCGCTGGTGGCACGCCGGAGAAACCAGTCACAGCCCTCTCTCCAGCTCCAGCCTGAGGTCAAGGGCAGACGCTCAGATTGGAAGCCGATTTCTTACAAGGTCAGCCTCGAAGCAGCGCTGGTGCGGCCGCAGTGTCCTCATCACAACGCCCGCACCTGGGGCATCTGTGATGAGCGGCATTCACAGCGGGCCCCTGAGCGGGGCCTCGCGGAGGGCCTCGCCCGCCCACGGCCAGCGTTCCCGTCTGTCCTCACCCTGCAGTGAGGGGACGGAGGCAGATGCGGTGGACGCAGCTCGCGTCTGCACTCCCCACGGCCTTACCCACGGCTGGAGCCCCGCCCGCGTCGCGCATCCATCCGGTTCCCCTCTACGCTCTGAACATTTTAGCAAACAAAGTTCATCACCGCGTTTTTCTAACCACCTTGAAGCAAACTTAAGTCGAAAACTCCCAGCAGCCTTGCCGGGGACCGCGTGACCGTTTGACTTAGGGACACGCGAGCGTTTTCACTTCCTAGGACTCTATCTTTTTTTTTTTTTTTTTTGGAGCACAGCATCATTGGAAAGTAAACCCAATTTCTCTGAAGATGCAATGCGTTGGCAATTTCGATCCCATTTAGAATAACTATTAAATTAAGAATGAATCCAGAGTTGAACGTGCTTCTAAATAAATTAATATTGGGGGAAAACAGGTAGCCCCTTACTAGTCAAAGATTGTAAAAGATTGTAAATATATATATATATATATATATATATATATATATATATATATATATATTTAGCTAAATACGTGCCCACAACAGTGTCTGATAAATCAAAGCCAGAAGGGCCGACCTCTCTCCTGGGTTTTTGTGGGGAACAGTCGATAAAATGCATTCTGCAGAAATCCTCATACAATTTCATCCCTTCGCACAACATCTCCATAGTTTTCAGCTGCTAATAATGTGCCAAAAATAACCCTCCCATCCTTCCGAGCTAGCACCTTTGTTCTGAGCAAAACAACTAAACGCATCGCCTCCGAGCAGTTAGAAAAATCAAAACTACAGCCAGCTCCAGAAGCACCTCCATAGGGAGTCGTCGCGAATGGTGACATAAGTCCCCATGCAAATCCACTTCTGCCAGCTATGTCACAGATGCCAAAAGAAGCAGGCGCAATAAATATGGAGTATCTAGATATAAAACCGCAATGATGTCACGGGCAGGATTTATAAGGCCCTGCGTTCCTCGCTTAGCGTGTGGACGATGCAAACGCTTGTCGGCGGTCCTGTCTTCTTACGGGTTTGTGGGGCATCGCAAAAGCAAATATTTTGTGTCGCTGATGGGTAAAGGAGGAGGGGGGAATCTCTTTCAAAAAAAAAAAGAAAGAAAAAAAAGCCGCGGCAGGCTGGGCTCTCTGCAACACGCTGCTGTTCGAAGTAGGAGGTTTCAAGAGGGACGGGGACACCGGAGCTGCCATCTGGCAGGTGTCCCGCCGAACTCACCCCGTGTCCTGCGTGAGCCTTCGTTGGTGACGTTACACAGAGCCGCGTTGGGGGGGAGGGGCGGATCTCTGCGCCCTGCGACGCGGCGGGGGAGGGGGATGTCCGCGGCTGGGGCTTGGGTGCGGCGTCCACCCCCCCCCTTACTCACCGGCTCAGCTCGGCCGCCCTCCCCTCCGGCGCCCGCGCCCGCCTCCCCCGGGCCCGGTGGACGCTCGCTCCCCGGCCCGGCGGTGCCAAGCCTCCGCCCAGCAACCTGGCTGTCCTTGGCAGGGTCCCTGCGCCACCCCCATTGTGGCAGCGCTCTGTGCGGCCTCGTCCCCCAGGGCAGAGGCGGCCCGCGCCGCCCCTCACCACGTCCACCGAAACGGACTGATCTAAGGCTGGCATCCGCCAAGCTGTCACTCGGGCCGGGGGGCTTGGGACCGAGACAAGGCGAGCATTGTAAAAACGACTCTGTCTGTGATCTAGTGTGCGCAGCGCGCCCTGCACTCCTAGGGCGGAAAAACCTCGTTTCCTGCAAAAAAAAAAACCCAGTGCGTGCGAACGGGAGGGACCAGTGCGCCCTGGAAGGGACCAGCCAACAGTCCCCGGGATTTGTGCCTGAACCGAGGGCGGCGGAGACGGCCCAGCTGCGCGCGGCACCGCGCGCACATACACATGCATTTAAATTACTTATATCATTACTTACAGATGTAATTGTGAAATATGTTCCTTTTGCATTCGGAACGAGGGGCTGAACAGATGGCGAACGCTCCGTTTCAAGCAATATGTCCATGAAAACACCCGTTCCGCGGGCGTTCGGGGGAACAGTGGCGCGGAGTTCATCACCGCGGAGCCCGCAGCAGGCGCCGGGCCGGGGCGGGGCGCGCGGGGGGCCAGGGCGGCCCGGCCACCGCTCGCCACGGCGGCCACCGCCTGCCACCGGCCGGCCGGCCGGCCGCGGGCTCTCGGCGGCGAACGCCGGGGGCTGTGCTTGGTGTGTGCTTCCCCCTCGGAAAGTCGATGGCAGCTGACATTCTCCCGGCCTCGCTGCTGCTGCTGCTGCTGCGGTGTTCTCCTCACGCCAGATGTGCCCAGATGTGCGGTTCCAGCTGCGTCACCCCCGCCCGGGTCATTCTGCTCGCGTCACGAGCCCGCGTCTCGCCTAATGGGCCCGGCTGGACGGTGGGCTCCGCGGGGCATCGGAGCCGGGGTCTCTCCTGGGGGCTCGGCCAGGGCCACCGGGCACCGAGGCGTCCGAGGGGCGGCTGGGGCGGCTTCCGAGCGACACGGTGACTTCACGGTGACTTCGCGGAGCGTGTGGCCCATGGCGCGCCCACTCGCTTGCGTGCAGTGCTCCTGGGTGAGGGTTCTTTTAGAGAAAGGAAAATACATACCCCTCCCCGCCCCCATCCGTGTGGTGACCACACTGCCCGTGGCTAAAATCCTCTCGAAAACCACCCATCAATGAGAAAGGAAAATACCAAATGTCTCCAAGAGCTCAGAGGAGGAAGGAAAATGGGAGAATCTCACTGAGCAGTTCTGAATAAATCCGTAAAATGTGGGGAGTCCCCCCCGCCACCATTGCTAAAATAAGAAATAACAGCTAATGCGCCTCCCTCTGCGGCAGGCGGCCGTCCCCAGCATTTCGGGGTTGGGGGGATGCAGTGGTCCCCGGCATTTCTGGGGGGGCGGGGTGCACGACTTCACAGCATCGGGGCTCAGGGGACGCCAAGGTCAGGAGGTTCGCAGTGGACGGGGCAGGGCAGGTCTGAGATTGTCCCGCAGAACTTAGGGGTTACCCGAGCAGGCTGCGGGGTTACAGGACCAGAGACGGATCAGCAGGCAGGGGTGTCAGGACCTCTCAGGCGTGGCCCAGGGAGGGGCGGGGTTTGGACCCACTTTTCCTGGGATGCGGATGGATTAGGGCTTGATGAAGGGGAAGGAGTAGCGGGCAGAGGGAGCAGAGCGGGGGACGAGAAGCTTCCCCGCGCTGAGACGGGCGCCATCCCCGGCACCCCTGGGCCGGGGAGAACAGAGCCTTCTCCCCTTTGCAGGCGAGGACGCTTTGTCCCCAGGTTTATGTGACTCGAGCGCCCGTGCGCTTTTCACTGTGTCTCGCCACCGGCTCCTGGCTGCAGCGGGAAAGCAAGACAGAGGGAGAGAGAAGGGGACCTCTCGCGCACAGGACGGGACAACAGGAGACCACCCCCCTGAGGGTCGATTTTATGTGAGCTCGCTGGGGAGAAGAGAGGCAGAGATGGGGGTGGCCGGCATGGCCCCTGTCGCCGCGACCTCAGGCACACTGCCAGAGGCGGGCCCCGCGCACTCTGCTGTCCCGGAGCGCCCCACGCAATGCCACCGTGCGGGTGGGGAGGTGGGCGGAGCCGCGCAGGTGAGTCTGGGCACAGGACACAGCCCGCCCGAGGCCCGCACGCGTCTCCCGTCTCCCGGGAGGCTGCTCGCCGTCTGGCTCCCGCACCACGGGGCCCGCCCCGCCTCGTCACCACGCCGCCCCCAGCCCCGGCCGCGTCCGCGGTCTCTGAGCTCCCCGCACGTCCTCGCTTCCCGCGCGCGGTGACCCTTGCGGTTCCTGCAGGGTTGCTGCGCCCCGAGGCCAGCCTGGCACAACCCACGTGCCGGGGGGCAGCTTCCTAAGCGCCCGGGAGCGGCCGCCACCCAGGCCTGAGGACATGGCGGAGTTGGTGGCTTGGCAGGTGGCTTGGTGCCGGCCAGGGGCGCGGGGACCTGAGCCCTGGGACTTGGGAGCGAGGACAGCATCCCCTTTACCTGTCACGGACTTGCTGGCAAGCCGCCCCACACATAGTAGGGGCTGGGACGGGGCTGGTGAATAAGCGGTAAGTAGGCCGGGCACAGATGGCCCGGTGTCGCGGACCAGCGGCAAAGGGGAAATAAACGAAAGAAGCTGGTAACACCTGCCAAGATAAATAAATGAGGGGACGTCACCTGGGTGCATCGAAGGACGGAAAGCCGTGAGA
This sequence comes from Macroglossus sobrinus, assembly GCA_004027375.1. NCBI lineage: Eukaryota > Metazoa > Chordata > Mammalia > Chiroptera > Pteropodidae > Macroglossus > Macroglossus sobrinus. Next base: position 60,638 of record PVKZ01004662.1, on the reverse strand, counting down.
CGGGGGTCCAGGGACCCAGGGAGCTACAGGGACCGTGGGCTCGGACAGAAACCAGACAAAGCCGGATGGCGGGGGCCGCCGCGGGTGGGGCGGCGACAGCGGGCGAGAGGCAAGGAGGCCGGCCCCTGCCCAAGGGCGTCTCCGGGTTATCCAAGCAGCCAGCGAGGTCCCGGGAGAACTGAGGACGCAGAGGAGGCACCGTTCGTGGTGGCAGGTGCCACGGGCCGCACTGGGTCCCCCCCACCCACACCCCACACCCAATCCAGGAGCCGCCCGACCTCCGAGCGCGGCTGCAGCTGGAGACGGCGCCGCCGAAGAGATAATTAAATAAAGACGAGGCCACCCTCGCGGGCTCGGAGGACGCTCTGACGCCTGCCAGATGGCGGCCGGGGGTGCAGAAGCCCGAGTTACAAATCAGCCGCCGCGGCGCAAAGTCCAGCAAAGCGAGGAGTCATAGTGTTGTCATCGCTGTGTGTGCTGCCGGGAGGGGGGGGGCGTGGGGGGCCGGGCTCACTGGGGGCGCTCTGTGACGTGCACAGATGTCTAATCACCGTGCTGCACACCCGAAACTTAAAATATATTACAACTTTAATATTTTATATTATTACAAAAATATTTTAAATATTAAAATTAAAACATATATTTTAAAAGAAGTAAATAAATAAAGCGAGGCCATTAGGGTATGCCTGGGGTCCCTGTGGAGAGGGGGGGCTGGGACACAGACACACGGAGAGAGGACCAGGCGGGGACAGAAGACTGCCCCCTGCAAGCCCGCGAGGGAGGCCCCGGAGGGACCCGCCCCGCTGGCACCGCCCACGTGGCCTTCCGTCCGGCCTCCACTGGGGAGAATTAACCTCTGTTCAGTGAGCCGCCGGGTCTGCGCGCTGTCACGGCGGCCGCGCGACACCCCCGCGGCACGCAGGACCGGGGAGGAGGCCCGCACACCCGCTGAAACGGAAGCTTTGTCTCAGAGTGGGGCGGCCACCGCGGACCTGAGGGGGACCCGGCCACCGTCTGCAGCCGGGTTCTGGTCCAGCCCCGCCCCGCACCCGACGGCTGACGCAGCCGTGCGCCCCCGGCCCCCTCCGAGGGCACGCGGGGAGTTAAGGACCCTCTCTGGCTCCCAGCCTGCGGAGCGGAGTCCAGTCAATAGGCAGAGCCGGCTGGGTCCCCCGGGGGTGACAGGCAGGGACAAGGGAGCCCGCCGGGCTGGGAGGCGGGTGGCGCAGGGCCGCGGTCCGCCGCAGGCAGAGGACAACGGGAATGACAGAGGACGTGCCAGGCGCCCCAGCGGAACGTGCCGGCGACCGCAGGCGACCTCGTGTGCCTGGGACATCCTGTCCGGGCTCTCTTGTCCCAGGGGCTGGGCAGTCATGTGCGTTTGGATCTTCCCCGTAGATGCCAGCGGGCGGGTCTAACCCCTGCCCTTCCTGTGTGACCTACACAGGCAATCTTCTCAGCCGGGATGTAATTCTCTCTGTGGCGAACTCCTACCCACCCTCCTACAGCCCCGTCCAGCTCGGCCATTGCCCACTCTGCAAATCCTGCCCGCAAACCCTCCCTAGAACGAGTCCTTCCGTTTTGTGTCCCCACAGATGCTAAGGACCCCTCGACTCTAGCATCTGTCACGACGGGCTCTGCTTGCTGACGGGTCCGGCCTGCCCTCCCCGCTGTTCCTGGTCCAGCAGATGTTTGCAACGGCGCAGAGCGCAGGACTCTCTGAACAAAGGATACAGCGGCATTGATTCGTCAGCAGTTAGGGGTGGGGGCGGGGCAGGAGCCGGCCTTCCCTTACCGGGGGACAGGTCTGACCCTGAGCTGCTCACCCCCACAGAGCTGTGGTCCAGGCTGTGGCCGAGAAGCCCAGCCCAGCCGGCCACGGGGTCCTCGCTCAGAACGCCTGCCTCTCCCGCCCCGGGCTGCGGGTGGGACGAAGCAGGCGGCACAGGGATGGAGAAGGGGGTCCCCACGGAGTGATCTGAACCCCGGAAAGGATGGGTGTGGCCCGCAAGGTGGGCGGGAACCCCCTTCCCGTTGACACGAAAGGGGGAGCTGAGTTTGATTTTTCAGGAGCCAGAGGATTTAATTTGGCAGAGGCGTTTGGAAGATGAGCAAATGCCAGCTGAAAAAGTAAGATGCACAAAAACATAAAAACAAGAAGAATGATGGAGACCGGGAACCCTCCCCCACTTCAGGTGCCAGTGTCTTGGGAAGAGAGAAAACCATCGAGGCAGCAGGAAAAATAGGAGTCTCAGAACGGCGAAGCACACGGGGACGGTTCTGTGCAAAATTAATTCGAAACAGTTTGTGATGAAAATGGCTTTACAGCGAGCCGCGCACCGTGGGAAGGGCTTTCTGGAAAAGCTCGGAACATAAGATGATGGACATAACAACACCATGGAAAGGGGGGCCACGGAAATAGAAGCGATCGCCACCCCCATCACGCCTGAGTGTTTATCTGCGAGCCTCTCCCCGTGCTGTAAATTCCGCAGGAATTTACGCCATCTTTGGAGCGCCTGGCACGGGACCAGGAGTCCGTGCACAGGGCGGACGGAACCGAGGCTCACACACAACGGACTTGCACGTTAAAACACCACTTAATAGCGTTGGCGCGGAAGGAACCGTAAGGATTATCTTTACAGATCAGATGCCTGTAGGTGGTTAGATCTGGCCGGTCAGTCGTAGAGAAGATGCTGAACACACCCATCGGGCGAGGGAAAAAGGCAGCTGGCTGCAGGGACCCAGAAAACCCAGGGAAACACACCCTGACCTTGGCTGAACACCCCGCTGCGTTCACGTTCACGGCGTGCGTCTGGGACGTGTAATGATATCGTCCTTCACCTAGATACCTGCCCTCTGACCGCGAAAGTAATGCGAGCCTGTGTTAAATGAGAAACGCAGAAAATCGTAAAGCGTAAACTTGTAAAATGCTGGGATTTCATCGGCTGCACACAATGGCTTTTATGCCCTGATTTTTTTTTTTTTTTTTTTTTGCCGGAAATCAGGATCGACGCTGTACATGCAGTTGTCTTGATTCTGCTTTCAAGACGCCACATTTAATTCTGGATGTCCCCTAACTCTGCTACCCACGATCTGAACATTTTTTCCTGATGTGTGACAGGCCGTCTCGCGGACGTGTTTGTGAACTCAGCCACCAGACGGGGAACGGACGTTCATGAAATGCCAGGCCCCGGATTAGGCCGAGATTCAGCAGGAGCGATTCAGAAGCCGCGGAAGGACAGAGGGCAGCACACGGGGCGCCTGCGCCGGGACGGGCGCAAAGCGGCCTCCACGAGCCGTTTCGTGGACCTGGCGCCTCTGACACTGTCACCCGCCGTCAGGTGCGCTGGGGCAGAGGCCACAGCCTGAGCATAGGCTGAAATTCAGGTCCAGGTGGGCGAGGCCGCGAACGCGAGGGACGAAGTCCCCGGGGTGGGGTCTGGTGAGGAGGGGGTCTCCCCACCCTCGCTCTTCCGGAAATGAGGTAGAGGGGCTGGGAAGGGCGGGAACCTGACCCCGAACCCCGAGAGGGAGAAAGGCTGTGGTCAAAAGAGAAAGCTGTTTTCAAAAGCGCCGCCTGCGCCCCCACGTCAGAGCTGGAAGCCAGCCCGGAGGAGGCGGCGGCGTGCTCGGCCCCCCGCGGCGACCTCGCAGGGGCGCTGCGTCCGTCCGCAGGTGAGGCCGCCCGTGGGTGCGCGCTCAGGCGGCTGCGGAGCACGGGAGACAGCGGAGGCTTTGCGGTCGCCATGGTAACCGAGGCCCTGGCTCTTCACTGGGTTGTGTGCGGGGTTTTTCTGGGGTCTGCAAGGAACCGCGGCCTGCTGGGAGGCGGGAGGTGTTCTGTGCGGGTCTGGGGGCTGCGGGGACCCCTGGGGAAGGGGGCTGCGGGGGTCCCCGGCAGGAACTGCTTCTGGGGTCAGCCCTGGCGCCACCAGCGCGGTGTCCAGGGGTGTCTGCCAACCTCCACCTCGCCCACCAAGCCTCTCCCCCCACCCCCGCCGCACCCCCATAGCGCAGGGGAGTTTAAACATTTCATCTTTGCCATTTTGGTGGATTTCAATGGCGTGTTGTTTTGACGTTCATGTCTGTATATTAAAAAGGTGGATTTTGCACATATGGGTGAATTTCCATTTTCTTCCTCAGTCAAATGCGTCATATGTCTTTTTACAAACGGAAGGGCAGCGAGGTTCCTCTGGCTCGCACCTGTCCATTAACACAGTAACACTTCAGCTTCCTGTTGGTGGCAAATCCTTCCTTCGTGGTCATTGGCTCCGTTCTGTCATTTGGTTTTTGGCTACGATTTTTGACGTGAGAAACAGATGACCTTCACACAGTCACATGCATCAGTCATGGACCTTGATGGTGTCCTCTGATTGATTGACAGAGAGCCTGGAACTCGGATGTATGAGAGAGTAAACACATTTTATTATATGCATATGGGTTTTATTATTATTATTATTTTAATCTTGAAATTGATGGGAAACGTTTTGCAGCCAGAGTGGGGGTTCTGGGGAGGCGAGCATGAGCTTTGTTTGTTTCCCGTGATTGGCTAAAGTCTCCATCTCTGTTTGCTACATAACACCCTTTTTCTCTTCTTGGGCGATGCATTCTGTATCATAGGTTAGATCTTCATCGAAAGTTCTCGAGTTCGGTGCTTTTCCAACGTTTCCCAAAACATGTTTCTCTCGGGGCGTTCATGCTTGGTTCATGCAGCTCCTTTCTCTTCCAGCTGCTCTTCAGAATCCCTTTGTGAAAGCTCTAGCAACAGTTCTACCAGTACCGGGCACGGGACCCAGCATTCTACCTAACCTAGAGATCTTTGAAGAGTAGAGCGTATACTTTCCCCTTTACAGCGGGAGAAGCTTCAAGTCAGAAAAACAAACAAACAAACAAACAAAAAATGCCGCAGTTGCCAAAACATTCGCGCAGGGTAATCTGTCTGAAGGTCAGTCTCAGAGAAGGTCCCGCATGTTTGATGATCACGTGGAACGGAAATCCTCACATGATTCCCCTGAAAGTATTTTTGCTGTTAAGAATCGGAGACAAGTGTGATCCAAAAAAAGAGAGAACGAGATAAAGAGAAGCAATGTCTCCAATTGGCTCTCGGCTCCAGGTTCCAGAACCCTGCCCCTGGCAGCCCCGATGTCCCCGCACTGTCACCTCCCCCGGCAGCAGGCGGCTCTCGCTCCTCGGTGCACAGGCCGCAGGGCGGAGGGATCGGTTACTACGAATGAGCAGTTTCCGTTGGCCCCACATCATGTGGCTTCATTGTTAATGACTCTGGCAGACCAGAGAGTTTACGAGATTTTCCAGAGTGACTGCCAAGACCACCTGCGCAGGTAAAACGGTGAGCTCATTTGTCACCTGAAATTTGAATGGAGGTGTCCCACTGAGGGACAGTGCTCTTATGTCGCCTCGGTATTATTTTCCTGTAGAAAAGAAATAAATGATCCCTCCATAGCTTCTAGAGTTTCACAAGTGGAGTCATTTGCAATTTTCAAAGAAAAACACAGCTTCAACCGGAGCGCGAGACAATACAGCCGACGTTGCAGTCTTGACGAGAACCGAATCCCCTCGCCATCGATTAGGCAATTCTGTGTTAACCGTATCAAAGGCCAGAGGGCTACGTCTTTATCGGAAAGGTAAGCTCTCCTCTCGGCAGCTCGTGGCTGGCGGGGGAATGTACCAGGATTCCCTCCGAGGTGCCTCGCACTGTGTGGCTGTAACTATATGAACAGAAAAGCACATCTATGCAGATTTTCTATTCCCCGAGCGCTTTTGTTCTCAGAATTGTAAATGCAAGCTCTGTGGCTCGAGAATTTGATCTTACGTCTTCTTACGGGGATGGAGCCATCACTCATTCAGCCCGTAAACTCCAGCAGCTGCGACTTCCCCCTTCTGCCAAATAGGACTGTCACATGATGGGCCTGAAGGATTTTTTTTTTCCCCCTTTGAAGGTGGAGCTCTATTATTCCCAAGTAACCGAATACACTTAAAGAATCGCACGGAAATAAATGGTACATTTTCTCTCAAACCTTAAAATGCTTTCAATTAAAAAGCATTTCCAGAGAGAGGGTAAAATTGCCAAGACTGAGATTTACACAGTAATTGCGTTCATTTCGAAATGTGATAGATATTAGGTATTGTGGCAGATTGTGAGATAGTATTCATCTCGCTCGGAAAACATATATTCCCAGAAGGTATAGGGAAAGTATGAGATGCTTGGGTCAGGCTAAGGCGGGCTGCGTTCCAGGAGGTTCTTCCGATCGGGGCTTCCGTGCAGACGGTGAACATCAGCGCCATCATCCCGGGAGCGGAGTCCCCTCCCCACCTCCGGAACCAGGCGGGGCCCTTCTCCCCGCTTTAGGGGGCTACTGGGGGGAGGGTCCTGCCGCACAGAATTAGGTATTCCATTTCACCCCGAAAAACGGAGAATTTTCTAAAGGTCTCCTACCTGCTCGCCGGACTAGCTCAGCCCGAGGTCTGATTCTCTAGGAAAATAGACAAATCTCAGAGCTCATTCCCAGGCGCTTTTTTTTTTTTAAGTGAACAGAGAAAGAAGATGAGACGGTTGCCATGTTTCCAGAAAGAATCCAGAGTTTGCTTTATGGCTTCGAGGACCTCAGGATTCATGTCCCTCGTGTCACTCACCCACGTGCTGAGTCCTAGAGTAGAGGACAGAGACACACACTCTCTTTCACACACACACACTCACACTCACACACACACACACACACACTCACACTCACACATTCCGTCTCCTTTACCTACCCCAAGCTTCTCTGTAGCACTTCTCACAATATATATTTATAATTATTATTACCCATGTACATGTCCCTCGCGTCACTCACCCAGATACCGTGTCACCGTGGTCCTAGAGGAGAGGACAGAGAGGAGCCGTGCGTCGTGAGGACAGGGACAGGGCTGCAGCCCGGTGTCACCCCTGAGTGGGTGGCCTCAGCCTCGGGGGAGCGCCCTCCTCTCTCGTCAGGGGACCTGAGTGAGTGTCCTCGCCCTGGGACCTGAGCCCACGTCACTCTCCAGGTGACTCTGAGGAAGCAAAGCACCCAAAGCGCTGGCACAGCGCCTCCGAGAGCGTGTGCTCATGGTCAGCTGGGGCCGGCAGCGACGCCCGGTGGCCCCTGTCCCCCAGGATCCCGGGACAGAAGGATGCGCAGAAGCCGGCACTCAGGCCTCAGTGCTGGCCGTGTCCGCACCTGCTGTGGGGATTAGTTTCTCTTTTAAGAAACTGGACTAGTTCGGGGACACGTTTAGAATGACAGGGGAGGCCTCAGTGCCTTTGCGGCTCACACAGGTGGCTGCAGCCCTGGTCCCAGGGACAGGCTGGTCGCCCTCATGGGGCAGCACAGATGGGCAATGGGTTGTGTGACCATCGGGGTCAAGAGTCATGACTGTGAGCACGCTCCCACTGGACCAAGCAGACGTAGTCCGTGAACTTCAGATAAACGCCCTTAAAAGAAGAGGCATGGCTTTCCCTTCGTTGAATTCTCTGCTTCTAGCTGGAACACGAATGTGATGGCTGGAGCTGGGGCAGCCGGGCTCGTGGGTCTCAGGTGGAGTCTGATTTGGCGCCCACAGGTCAGGACAGGTGCGCTTGGTGCGTGGGCTCCGAGCTGCAGCTTGAGTTTACTCTCACCCCCCTGCTCTCATTCTGGGGCCCAGGGAGCGCCCCGCCTTCCGTGGCCGATGGCCGCAGCACGAGAGCCACGCCAAGGTGGACCCACGCATTTGAGGCCTCTCCTCCCGTCACACCTGCCGGTACCCGCTGGCCGAGCAGGCCATGTAGCCACACCCAGGATGGACAACAGATGGAGCAGCGGGAGGAGTGACACCGGGTTCCTGGCCCCTCCCATGCCCACCTCCCCCAGCCCCACCCCCCACCGCTCGCCCCTGCCTGTGCCACGCAGCCCTGAGCCCCATCTCACTTCTTGCCACGCGAGGAACGTGCATCTATCTGCCCTGGGAGGCCCAGCTCAGCTGTCACCTCGTCAGTAAGGCTTCCCTCCTGCCCCCCGCAGACCCAGCCTGTCTCCTGCCCACACCGTGTGACCTGATGCACCCACAGCGCTGTGGCGCGCACGTGTCCACTTTCTCCTGCGCCCGGCCTGGTACTCACAATGCTCGCTGTGTCTGGATGGTGCAACATCCGACATGAGCCCAACAACTCAGCCACTATAACGCTGGCTCTTCTCAAGCAATTTCTTTTATTATTATTATTATTTTTTTTATAGTCTGGAAATAAACCCCACTGTATTTCAAACGAGATATTCTCGGATCACCACGCAGGCGCGTCCAGCTCCTTAAAGAGCTCCCCGGGCCGCCTTTACGTAAGAAGAGGCTTTCTAATGAACCGCTTAGATCTGGGTGCCAAGGATAACGCTTGTGCTTACGGGACCCCAGGAGCTGACCCTGGCGCCCCGCACCAGGCAGCTGAGCGGGGCACCCTGCCCGGGGCGTGCGCACGCTGGTGACCAGGCTGTCCGTTCACACACACCTCTCCGCGTGAGCTCCTGGGCCTGCCCCCCTCCTGCTGGCAGAGGGGGCAGGGGGAACCCTCCAATTCCCAGGAGGGCGGGGCTGGGGCTGGTGCTCAGAGAGACGTCACCTCAGGGGCGCTCTGCTGGCTTTGACCTAAAGCATGAGACGGTCTCAGTAGAAATATTTTGAAGCCAAAATAAATAAAAGAGAAAAAGTGGGAAAGAGTCAAACAGGCAATTATTTGTAATAGAAAAAACTATTGATTTTCCTTTTTTGATACATAGTCTAAATTATCCCTCAAGAAAAGTAGTAATGCATCTTTAAACAGATTTATTGGTTCTGGGAGGGGAAAACGTATTATTTAACTTCAAGGCTATTGGATTTTTCTTTTATGTCCGACACCGGAGTGTGGCAGATGAACAGAGTGTGGCAGAGACGTTTCTTCAAGGACCACAGTCATTCCGGATCCCAAGGTAAGACACCCCAGTATTTCTCTCGGAGCAGAAAAAGTTCGTAAACAAAGGGCCGTTTTTCTTGTGGATAAATGACATCACACGTTTACAATAAGAACGTTATTTTTTATTTTTATTTTTTCCTCAGGATTTAAAGTTGCTGCGGATGGAAAGAACCAACCACTCCGGCTCCCTCGGTGTCACTTGGAGGCTCAAGGTCTTTGTCATAAGCGTCTCTGGCCGGCTGCCCATTCCCGGGCGTGCGCTGGCCCGGAGCTCTCCTCCCCGCGCCCAGCTGGACTTCCCGCTCCCTCCGCGGCCAGGGTCCCAGACCCGGGGTGCGCTCGAGGGGCGCCCCCCACTCTCTGCGTCTCCCGCTGTGCTGTGAGCCACCGTGGGATCAGCGGGGAGCCCCATTTCCTGCCTTTCCCAGCCCCTGAGCCCGTCTCCTCTCCGGAGCGGGGACCTCAGTCTCAGCGGGGTCCTACCCGTTTGGGGGCGCAGAAACTGGGGACCTGTTCTCGCTCCGTGCCTGTCACGTGGTCTTCCAAAGTCCCCCTCACCCAGGGTGGGGTCATTTATCAGTCGGAAGCAATCCCAGGTGACCTTGCCCGGTTGTCACAAAGAAAAAAATACTCCAAATGATGGGAAAATATATAGTTTTTTAAAATATAAAGCGCTCTAAAAGCTGTCAACGAATATTTTAAGCTACAAACTGAGTCCCTCGGGGTGTTTACCCTTTACAGCCCGGCAGTTTAGGAGTTTGATGTTTCTGTTCGTTTGGAATAACTAGGCCTTTTCCATTAACCGGGGCTGAGGATGCGTTATGGTGGATCCAGCGAAGACTAGGATGGCATCAGGTGCTGACGACAGCCACGCAGGTCCCAGGTCTGTCCTCGTCCCCTCCGCTGGCCCCCACTGCAGGCCCCCCGACCTGTCGCTGCAGCAGCCTCTGGGGGTTCTCACTCCTGCGGCGTGGGACGTGGAGCCTCGGAGTGGGGACAGGACACGAGCGCGCATGCTGCGTTCCGCGTGCGCGTCCTCCGCGCCCCTGGGATGACGGGGCGCGCTGGCCCCTCGCGGCCCCGTCTGTGGGGACACGCGCCGCACTCGCACTCGCACTCGGGGTAGGTGCCCCCGGGGTCTGCAGTTGCAACGCGCCCCGCGCGAGAGGGCGATCTGGCCGCGCGGCCACGCGGCGCGCACCGCCCCGGCGCTGTCGTTTGGTTGTCGCCCACTGTCACCCGTGCACGTTCTCCTCCCTGCTTTCCTGGCGGGGTAGGACCTAGGCGCCCGGCCCTTCTCACACAACCAGACCGCTGTCCCCGCGGGGGTCGGGGGCCGTGGCGGGCGACGTCCCAGCGCGCGCGCGTTTGGAGAGGCTGCCTGCGCCCGGAGGAGCGTGGATCGTAGCCTTGCTTCCAGACGACCAGGACCAGAGGGATCCTTCTCGACAAGGAACGTCCGTTAAAACCAGGTGGACAGAGGCCTGGCCGGCGTTCAGAAAAGCTGGCCGCCCGCAGGACGCTTCCTCCGAGGGCCCGGGACCCCTGGGACGCGGGTCGGGATGCGCGTGCGCAGAGGCGGCTGCGCCCCCTCTCCCGCCTCCGGGAGCGGAGGGGACAGAAAACCCGTCCCCTCCACCCCCCGCGCGACACTCGAAGCTGTGAGCACGGACCCTTCTTTCAAACCCGCGCTAATTCAGGTGGCACGATGAAGTGTGCCGTGTCATCATTAAGCAATTCAATGTCAAAATAACCAACAGTCGCTTTTTGTCCCCCTTTGTGACTACATAATAAACACTGTCACTTAGCCGCTGCAAACACTGCATCTCTTCCCTGGTCTTTGGATAACACCGTGGAGAGGTAAACACCAGCCCCTCCCCCACCCCCTCCCCTCCCCGAGGCCCGCAACCCGCACACACCCGCGCGCTCCTCAGGGCGACCACTCACGGGTGCCACGAGAAAGGCAGGTGAATTCCTAGTCGGTCCCGCGGTGGTTCCGGCTTAAGTCCGAGCAGCAGGCGCGGCGCGGCGAAGGAAGACACGGGAGTAAGTGAGGCACAGAGGGCCCCCCGCCATTCGCAGATTATTTTTCCCTCGGGACATGGCGGTTATTATATTTTTATTTTTTTGCAAGCCTAAGTCACTGTTTTGATGACACTCAGCTCACTTGAGCAGCAGGTGCCGGCCGGGAGCTGGCCCAGCGCCGCCCCGCTCCTCCTCGGCCTGTGGCGGGGTCTGCGCCTCCGCCCAAGGGGTGGCGTGTCTGGGGTTCGAGGCCTCCCCACTCCCCGGGGCCCCTTCCCCCCCCCCCCGTGCCTCCGCTGTGGGTGGAAACTCCCTTGTTAAATTAAGTAGCGATCAAAAAGAGAGCCCTGGTGATGAGCTCGGGCCAGTCATTAACCTGCGGTTACTTTCGGTGACAAAGGGCCGAGCTGGAATTCAAGTTTTGAGACCAAAGCGTTACTGTTTTACTTTAATAAATCTTGCGCGAAAATGATTTTTAAATATTAAAGTAGACAACAGGGTTCCTAGAAGACCCCCTCCTGGCGGGTGGTTTTTAATTGTCCTCGAGCTGAGTTTACCCTTCGGGACCTGCCCAGCCATTGTCACCGAGAGCAGGGGTCCCTCGCTGAGATACGAGCGCGTGGTTCGCGGATGAGCAAGAGGCTGGCACTGCTTGAGCCTCGCAGGTGTCAGAGCCTTCCTGACGCTCTCGTTGGTGCTTGTTTCACTCCTGTGGAATATCTACTCTGTGATATGGAGGTAAATACAACACTGCTCAAGCAACACACACACACACATACACGCGCGTGCACACACACACACACTCACACACACTCACACACACACACAGAGTCATCCACCAGTAATTCCAATAAAATATAATGACCTCCTGCATGTCAAAACCAGGAACTGCCCCCCATTTTCCCTGGGGTCCCCAGTTCCTGGGCCTGCACTTGGCCGTACTGTGGGTTCCAGCCCCGTCTGTGATGACAGCGCCCACCTTGACCGCAGGGAGGGATTTCGGGCACAGAGTAGGCAGCAGCCCCCCTGCCTCGCGCCTCGGGAAGGGTGGGGGGGGCTATTTTGGCTGCACGACAGCGTCCCTTTCCTAGATCTTATCCCAGTTCCAAGGACATCGGCGCAGAGCGGAAAGACGCCCGAAGTCTTTGAGTGGCAGCTGCGAGTTCTCATCGATCATTAATCTTCTCTGGAGTCCCCTTATTAGATTAGATAGCCAATTACCCAAACAGTTCCCGAGGGGGTGGCACGCAGGTGGGTGAGCAGGGACAGAATGCGCACCTATGGGGAAGCTCCAGAAGAGAGCAGGGAGGCCCCTGGTGACACTGGGACATGGGGCACGCATGGGGACGCTGACCGTGGAGCGGAGTCCGCCCACAGGCAGAAGGCTGACTCCACGGGGAGCACATCTTCACCCGGGGAAGAATACCTGCGACCCCACGGGTCCCCCGCTCCCCGTGAAGTGGCCTCAGATGTGATGAGGTGGGGTGCGTGGGGGGGGTGGTGAGGAACGCAGCGTTTAAAACGCGCGATCAGACTTTTCTTCTAAAATAAACGTATCTCTGAAAGCGGCCTCTCGACGCATTCGCTTGAGCCGAAGAGCTGCACCGGCTTATGAGCCGGTGGTAAAATTCGAGCCCCAGCAGCTCCTCCAGGAGGTACTCACACACCATTTGCAGAAGTGCCGCCATGAAAATAAAATGTGGCGATGAAATCACCGTAAATCCACGCACGGGCTCGCTCGCACACACCGCGCCCGGGCCCTTTTCTCCTCGCCGTTCTCTCTCTGAGAGGACAGCTCAGGCTCGGCCCTCTCCGCCTCCCTTCCCGCTGTCCTCAGCAAACGGGCTGCGGACCGAAGCCATCCCACAGCAAGGTGGCTGCGTGTTCACGCCGGCACCGCTGGGCTGCTGGCAAGACAGCCGCGGAAACAGGAATATTTCACCGGTGTCATGGCTTAACCGTGGAACATGACAGCATCCGTGGAACCGATTAGCATAAATCAACATAATGCCCACTTCGCGGCATCAGTATTGAAAACTTTCATCCTGAAGGAGGAAGAAGAAAGGGACACGTGATGGATTGTGATGATTTCGCCCGGATGTTGGCGGGCGACGGCGCCAGACGCCCGTGGCATCCGAGGCCCCCGCTAACAGGCATGTGTCAACGGAGGGAGCCTGAGCAGCTTTATTCTCGCTCCGTGAGCCCCGTGCGGATATACCCACGGCCGCCCGGATACAGCTGACAGAATCGGGCGGAAACCATCTTCCCAGCCCCGCACGGCCAGGTGATGGGCCGATGACACACACGTTTCCTGATGCACCGAAGGCCATCCTGAGTCACACACGTAATCTCTGCAGCTCCAACTGCAGACAATTGCTCCGCGCAGGGCCGACTTCTGGAACCAGGGAGACAGCAGAACTGCACCCCCGAGTGACATTCTCAGGAGCTGACGGATGAGTTCCGCTCTTCAGGGGGATGACACAAAGGTCGAACGCTCCACACAGCAGTAAACAACATGTTCCTTCTCTCTCTTCTCTTCTCTTCTCTTCTCTTCTCTTCTCCTCTCCTCTCCTCTCCTCTCTTCTCTTCTCTTCTCTCAGACCTGCCTGCTTTTTAAAGAAATTCCGTCCAATTATTCTCTTTGAAGCGAACTTCTTCTTTCCAGTCCATTGAGAGAACTGAAGGACTCGAAATTTGACCGGGGACGTTTCCTTCAGCACGCCAAAGGATGCGACAGAATTCTGGACCGGCGCGGCCCGTGCATTCCTGGGATGTCTGAAGAGCCGGGGACTTGGCAAGGACGTAATTTACTCTTCGCTGTGTGAGTGGACGCCAGGGTTTAGCCACGGACGATGAATCCCATCAGAAGGCGGTGTGTGGCATGGCAGAGACAGAAGGGGACCGGCCGGTGTTCCCACAGTCCCTTTGTGATCCACACCTGCCGGGATCGTGCCAGCAAAGAATCAGAAAGGGACCGCTCTTCACCGAGTCCACATCCGGGCATAGTGTTACGCACTTTTATATATAATGTTTAATCCTTAAAATTACCCTGTGACATAGGCCTGATCCCATTTCATAGATGGGGGGGAAAAAACGTGGCTTAGAGAATTGAAGTACTGACCCCTAAGAGGACTAATCCAGTTAATAGGTAACTACTGATGCCAGCTATGTGCTCACTACTGAAAATAAAATAGTAAGAAGACAATGAAATGCTGTTCACCTTTCTCGTGCCCCGATAATGTAAGCTTCCTAAAAGGGTCACTCTTTCAACAAACAAATGACCACACAAACAGACAAAAAACAAATTCATGCCCAATTATTTGCTCTTTCTTCTCTTCTGCAAAAAAAAAAAAAAAAATCAATTCATCAGTTATTATGGTACCCTATGGATGCGATTTGGCAACAAGAAAGAAAAACATAGAAATAGTTCACCTATTTTGATTGGATCACCTTTTACAATTTAATTTAGACTTAGGTCTAAAGTATCTCTGAGGAAATAAAACTCGGCAGGTCTGAAAGATAACTGACCATCGCAAAATCAGCTGAGCTCCCATCCGGGTTCCGCGCAGGGGGTGGAGCCTGGGGCGCGTGATCATTTTATTGGATTTAAGCGGGTGCTGACAGCTTTGGATGCCTCGTCTTGGAACTCAGTTCCTCCTTTCTTTCAAGTGACCCATCCTCAGGAAGTGGGGCTGGTCTTGCAATTCAGCAGATACCTCCTTCTGTGTCCTTAAATGGTTTTTCAATGGCCCACTGTTCCTTCTTCAACAGCCATGCACTGTCATCTCCACCAGTGAAGTAAGTGCTCATGCCCCAGCTAAGTCTCCGCTGTCGTAGTAACTACAGTCAAGCCACCTTTTACGATCCCTGCAGACTGCTGTGTGACGCAGACACAGAGACCTGGCTTTCTGGCCGGGGAGAGGTGAGACAGCCCAGGGGACCGGCCAGGCTCTGTGGTGTGGTGTGGGTGTGTAGACACAGCGGTGCGGTGTTCTTCCTAATTGTAGCAGATGAGCTGCAGCTCAAGAGCCAGAGATAAAAGGAATTAGCATGCGATATTAGGGCAGTCGTTCCAATCCCCCCCAAAAAGTTCACGACACTTAATTTGAGGATTTACAAAAACTGCAATGACAGGATTGATAATTTATGGGTTATTGGCTATCATGCAAGGATAATGAAAATAAATGCATTGATTTGTGAATACCTAGGGCAGCTTTCTGCATATAAATAGACCTTAGAAACCCCATTGTGCTTTATGGCTGCACATAAATAACACGCAACCTCGGGAGGTGGAAAGGGGGCGCGTGCATCTTAAATGCTCCAATCGGGTAGCCCGCTCTCTCTCTCTCTCCACGAAGCCTTCCAATAACGCCGAACTGTGGGCGGACGCTTCTCTGCTTGGGTGGGAGGAAGCAAGCAGTGCCCCCCGCAAACCCTTGTATGCTCACGAGTCACCCAGGCATCCCGTTAAAATGCGGGTTCTGACTCCGCAGGGCCGAGTGGGCCCGATGGGCTGTTGCTGGCAAGGACACGGAGGCTGCGGCCCCCGGACGGCCGGGAGCAGCGGGGCGCTGGACTCCGGCACCCTCCCGACGCTCGCGTCTCCAACTGAACCCCGAGGAGATGACTCAGATGCGGAGAGAGAGAAAGAGACCTCGGCTGCGCGCAGTGTGGCAGCCACAGGCGTCTGGAGAGAGCGTGCAAGGAGGCGCGGATTAGAGGACGCGTGCTGAGCCCGCTGCGGGGACAGTGTCTGTCATTCCGAGACCTCATTTCTGTGAGATTTCTCATTCATCTTTTCACCTTTCAGAGAACTGGCGCTCTCCATCGAGGTGAAAAGACTCCTATAATAGAAGTTATTTTTACTCGCTTAGCAAAAATGGATGTGCACTGTGTGTCACTGGAAACCAGAATCTTTTATACACCCCTTCCTCTCGTCCCCTCTTCCTTTTATTATTCTTTTTTTTTTCTGTGCCTTTTCTGGGAGAAATTCTTTTTTTAATGGAGACCTCCTGGCAGTACCTTTGCTACAGGTGTCAGCGGGTAAGGGACCCACTGTAAGCCACGGTGTTGAGCGTGAGAGCACCTGTGGGCTTGGAGCCCCCGGACTGGGGTGCAGAGAGAATCACCTTGGAGCAAAGGAGTGGCTGGTGGTCGCCTCAGTCTGCAGAGCCCGACAGACACAGCTGAAACCCACAAAGCGGTCAGGCTATAAATCCACTCCTTAGAAAGCCGTTTGTGAGAAGAGAGACCCGTGATGTGTGTGGAACCTTACATAGCATCTCATTTAATTTTAACTCTTCCGTCTACTCCTTGTTTCGAAATAACTGGCATGGAATTTTCAGAGACATGTAAACGCTCACTTTTTTTTTTCTTTCCTATTCCTCTGACTATACACCAACTTCACATTAAGGCTCAGTGTATACGAATCGGTTATGCAAGGGAGGTCCATGATTTGGTTAAAAAATGTGTTCCCCGATGTTATTAATTCAAAAGTTCAGGCCAATATTTTATGCAAGTCTGTAGCTGGAAACGCTCAGCGAGGACGCTGCGCGCCTCGGCGGCTGACTGCGGCCGCTCTCGGCCGTTTGCACAGGGCCGGGCTGTGCCGAGGGGAGGCAGATTTACATTCAATTTGAAAGTAGCCAACCACTTTATAAATCTCGAACTTCCGGAGCCACGGAGTGAATCACATGCGTTCCACTTCGGCATTTCACTCACAACACACACGCACGCACACACATTAATTCAAAATAGACGATCCCGTAATATTGAACGTATGCAAATCACTATTGATATCAAATTCTGGTAGTGTTGGAAAGCTTTGAAAAGGTAAATAATGTCACACTTCAATTTCTTCATCTTAGTCTCACAAACTGTATTTTTATTTTTAATCCTAAATTGTGTCCAACTCCCTGGTAGATTTTTATTATTTCTTTAATATTCTTGAATATATTTACTGTCTAAAGTTTTTTTTTTTTTTCCTAAAACTCTTCTCTCTCCATCTTAAAATCCATGAATGCCAGGAAGTTCTAATTTTATCTCAGTATTGACTTTTTTGGTTGATGAATGTGCTTTTCTTTCTTTCTTTCTCCTTTATTTGATGTTGTTTTCCTCTCTTTTTGATTAAAACATCGCATTTGATTTTACAGGAATAAAGTGGCTCACGAAGTAAGACAAAACTTTGAATCTGAAAAATAGCCAGATGAACTGACCCGGCAATACAGGAAAGCTTTAAATCAGCCGTAGCCATAAATCGGGCCCGCCACTCAAATCCACATTTGTAGAGTAATTTATTTTTTGAGAGAATTTACAACGATTCAAGCTTCGCTATTTATTAGGGAAGGGAGGGATTCTGAGTGATGTATTTATGTCTTATTCATTCTCTTTATAAGCTGTTCATTCAGACGACTTGCAACGTGTAAACGATTTCAGCCGCATTATTTAAGCGGAGCAGGTGGTACTGTGGGTTCCCACACTGGCTGGGACGGACCCAGAGTTTCCATGATCCCTTTCGGCCACGAGACGCTCTGATTCAGTTAAGAAGATGGTCTGAGCAGGACCCGAGGGGCGCGCGGGCGGCCTGGAGGAGGCGGCCGCAGGGTCTGAAACGGCCTCCAACCTCAGGGAGAACAGCTCACTCGGAGGAAGCTGGGAATGGCACGGCGTTCTCGCTAATTATTATAATTATTATTATTATTATTATTATTATTATTATTGCTCATTTTCCTGAGTTCTGCTGTTGTAAATCGACCGCCTTCCCCTTTACCCGTGGCTGCGTGGTTGAGACCGTTGCCCCAGGTAACGCCAGGCGGCGTGTCCTCCTTGAACTTGGACGCTCCTCAGCTTGGGAGGGCGACAGGCCTGGGTGCCAGAGTACCACCCAGGTGAGTTCTAAAGCGCTTCCGTTTCCGGGCGGTAGCTCCGTGGCGCATCCAGGATTCACGAAGGTTTCACGGCGCGATGGAGCGGGCGGAGCTCACGGCCGTCTCGGTGCTGTTCTGTCGCATCGGCGGAACGAAGGAAGAACCGTTTGGTTCGGGTCATGTCCCTGTGATACCGCGCAGGCGGGAACTGGGAGGGGTATTTTAAGCGCCCGCCGCTTTGTGCTAAGGCTCGAGCGTGTTCATTCCCCTGCGAACCTTTCCGTGGCCGAGTCCGGTGTCGCAGATGCTGGAAAAACGCACGCCCACGTACCAGGTGATAGGAGGGAGGAGTTCGGGGAGGATGGATGAAGATTCGGGGAGCAAGCCCCGACACGCCTTCTTCTGGCGCCCCGCATCTCATCGTGGAGCGGACTCGGTGCGCACGGGTGGGCGCGGCCAACATCAAACACGAAACACCTGGCGGGGACGCAGTCCTCAGGGAGGGTCACAGGGGACGGCCAAAGCGGAGCCAGCCTGCCAGGAGGTGGCACTACCCAGGGACACCCAGCAGGCAGGCAGAGGGGGGCTGTTTCCGTGTCTGACCCTCCCTTGGGGAGCAAACCGGGTGGGTTTATGGAGAGATGGAAGTATTTTGTTAGGGAAAGCTGCGCATGCGCGCATACCCAGAGCCGGGGGTCCTTCAGGGTCGTGGAGGATGAGGAGGGTTACAGATGTCACTCGCTCTCTATCTCCCGTGGACCTTACGCAAACTCACAGCCTGAATCCAGGATCAGGGGGTGACTCGGCACGCTTTCTGGGAGCCGGGGTGACGCCAGGGTTACAGTCCCAGCGAAGCCCCTGGAAGTGTCCACACAGACGTGGGTTTAACCGGAGGGGGAGGAGGGGGGATGGGAACTGGAGGATGGGCCGGGGGGAAGAAGAGGGGGACGGAAGTGACACCCCCACTCTGCCCCCGACGGGCTTCCTGCTCCGCTCCCCCCACCCCCCCACCTGGAGCGGTGACGGGAAGGGACAGAGGTCCCCTGCCCTGCGCCTCTTGTGCTGTCACAATCCGTCTTCCTGCTTCCTGGACTGTCAATCGCCTGGGCCGCTGGCAGGCCTGGCGCTGAGCCCCGCTTCCTGGATGTGACCCCAGCTGTCCATCAGTGATTCGGCTCTGGCGGTGTCTGCCTTTTCTTAAAGCTCCAGGAAGCGCTCACCAGAAACGTTCACCAGTCAATGAATTTGAGAATATGGGCCCTGCCGTGGCTTCACCAGCGAGAAAGAAATAACTGGACTCCAAATTTGCGATCTTCTCTGTTTTTCTTCTCTTCCGAGTCCCTCTGGAGGGATGGAGGAAGCTCACCTTTGAGAGTGTCACTGCACAGCTGAAGCTGCGTAAACTCAGCTGTCCCCTAATGCGGGAATGCCAGCTGATTTAGTGCAATGGTGCCGTATAAGACACCGTCTTAAAAATCAATTATGTTTGTGAAAATAAAACGATCCCTCTCCCGTGAAAATTCACATAACCTCTCTTCATTGGGCTGCACGAGCCGAGAGGGAACATGCCTTTTTTTTTTTTTAATTTCATTTGTATTTTCCAAGAATAATTTATGACTGACACATTGCCCACATAATTAGGGGCTTTTCAGAGGCAAAAGTAAGAGTATGATTTTTTTTTTAAAGCAATTAGTATTTCCAAGAAACATCTTGGAAACAGAGATGTAATTGATATCTGAGACAGTCATTCCCACCTTCTTAATTTTACTCTAAAAATTTATGTTGAAGAAGCCGTATTTTTAATTTTGAAAAAAAAAAAAAGAATAAAAGGTTGTCGGCATTGGGTAAGATTTCCTTCCGTGTGGAGGTTGTGTTCCCAGGGGCTTTTGCAGCATCTTCTTCCTCCCACTGCCACTGTCCCCTCCTCGCAAGGTCAGCACCCGGAAAAGCAAGCATGAGTGTAAGACCGAGGGACAGCTGGCTGGAGAGAGATTCCTGCCTTCACAGGCCACAAAACCAGCTTTTCCTGACCACCTGGGGACCTCCTGAACTCCCTGCGGATAGTAGCGCGGCTCATGAGGTCACCCCAGGGTCATGTTACATAAAGAGACAACGGTTCTAGAAGAAAGAGAGTAAGGTCGGGGTTCCTCAGGTGCCACCATCCGTCTGAAGGTTCCGTCCAGAGAGAAGCAGCTCAGAGCTCAGAGGACATCCATGCTCACCGCTCGCCGTTCGTATGTCTGTCTCACGGGGAGGAGGAATTCTGTATAAACGACGCTGCGTGCCAATCCAAGAAGAGTCTATTTACTCAAATAAATTTCTCCATAGAAAGACCCTGAGAAAGAAAAGAAATTGTTCAAGTCCAATAAATTAATCAAGTGTAACATCAGCACAACAGCGCAGAGCCCGCCGGCTGCCTCCAGACGTGTCTGCCAGTGTTGGAGCCTTCAAGGCATCTACGATTAAATGATCGTGCTTTAATACGGAATAAAAGAAGAACACTTCAAGTTTTTATGTTTCTAAAAATAACAAACCGGAGATATATAGCCCATATGCATTAAATTTTTAATTTTAAAATAATGGAGGCTTGATTTTTACATAAAATCGATGTAGTGAGATTTCCTGTTGACCTTCCATAACTCTCGAGAACCATCCAGAATGTACTAATTGTGTGTGGGGTGATCGCCTCACGGATTTTCGTCTAAGAGGACATGTTGCTCAAGTTCAAGGCCACTGTATGTTTTTTTGTTCAATTAACAAATTTGAACCACGACATGGCAAACTACAGTGATATTATTATAAATACCGTAGCAGTGTTTGCTGTTCAGATGGGGTCTCTCTCTCTTTATTTCTTTCCTCAGTCTAGGAGACCTGGAGTTTTATTTTTCTCAGAACTGCCACTTTTGGAGTTTGGGAACGCATGAGTTATTATTACCGGTTCTCCTGGGCCGCCTCCAGGTGTAAACTGAGGCATGGCTGTATTTACATCCGGGTGAATGGGCCACGGGAGAGCGAGGACTCCGGCGGGGGCTGTAGGTAGCGGGGCTCACGGTCAAGTTCGTGTTAAAACTTTCTGGGATTTGCAACACGTGGGAAACACATGCTTATCGCTGCGGTCAGAAATTTTAGTTTATTTTCTAAGTGATTCGGGATAATCCAACTCTTAGTAGATCCTCACACGTGATTACTAGAACACACCCGTGATTACTCTTGTTTGGTCTCAGAAACGTGCTTAAAAACGCAGATGGGCACCGAACGACGCGGGAGCCTGTGGGGTGACGTATCCCATACCCGGCCTGGCACCCCCGAAACCCTTCAGCGCACCAGACCCGGTGACCGAGACTAGCTGGGGTGCTCGGGTCCCGAGTCCTCGGTCTGCCCGGAGAAGGGGATCCTAGCGACAGGGGGTGGATGAGACCCTGGAACGTTCTCATCCAAGGGCCCGTTTCTTCTGGAAAATTCTTCCCAGGAAGCTGCCAGCGTGCACGCCCTGGCACGCGGCCGCGGATGGAGTTGCTCGGGCCGGCCTGCCGGGGTCGAGCCGGGGAGCGCTGAGAGGGGTTAACCGCGCGTTTTGGAGGGGCCGTCTCCCGCTGCCATCGATCAGCCTCCCGCTTTGTCCCGATGACGCCTGCGGGACATGCACACAGCACGGGGACCTTCACGCGTCTGGAAGAGAAGCCGGTTTGCCAGGGAGGAGCAGAACCCCCTCTCCCGCTGTGCCCGGCCGCCCTGCGCGCCCAGGTGCGCGGGAAACGCGCCCTGAACCTGGCCACGAAAGCGCGGGCGCACGACAGGCAGACAAGGCCGCTCTGAACTTGGCCACCGTGATTTGCTACGTGTCCCCAGGCCCCCGCCCCCTCAAACCGAGAAACCTGGGCTCCGGCCAGGAGTCAATGAGCAGAACAAATGAGAGAACGCACGCCCGGCTTTGCCGCGTTTGTAGCCTGTGGTCCAAGGAGAGGCAGGAAATACCAGACATTTCGGAGAGGGGCGGCTTGCGCATTTCTCAGGCTCCCTCTGCATAAGCGCCTTTGCTTAGCCAAGGGCCTCAGACAGTTTGAATTAAGCATCTGAACTTCTGGGTGCTCATTTGAACCGGAGCCAAACTCTGAACTTTCCAGATTTCCCTGCCATTAATCAAAATTTCGAAGATCAATGGCACGTTATGAATCAAGGTAATAGCCTCCGTCGCTCGGGGAAGCGAGGGGCAGCACCAGCGGGGCGCCAGACACCGCCCTGGGCACGAGTCTGACCGACTGTGAATGCCAAGCGCATCGGCCCCGGGAGCGGGTACCCAGAACGCCGCTGGCGGGGGAGGCGGGCTGCCGGGAGGAGGCGGGCGCTAGCTACCTCCACGCCCAGGCCCTTGATAGCAGCGGCGCGCCCACCGCCCAGAGGGAAAGACCCTTCACGCACCCGACCCACACGCCCAGCCCCTCCCAGCTCATGGGGTTCACGGCCCTGCCAGCCCGCGGTCACCCCAACTAGCCTACCGCATGCTCCCGCAGGAACCAGGGGAGCCTGCCTCCCACGGCCCCTGCGGGCAACCCCGTGTGGCCTTGCGTGGCTGCGGTGGCCTCTTCGGGGCTGTGGGTGTGGGAAATTAAATTAATTCAATTAATTAAAACCTTCTGTCTGATTTCTTCCGTCCTATCTCAGGTCAGGGGTCTTGGGTCCAGCCATCTCATACTATCGAAGGTGGGGCTCCCTCCCTCCCCAGCAAGGTGAACAGGAAGCAGGGCGGTGGTGTCAGCAGGGGACAATTCTGCAAATGTGAGGACATCCGCAGGAGGGTTTAAGAAGTAAGAGCTAGAGAACATTATCTACAAAGAAATATTTAAAATATGATTCAAACCTTTTCTAATGGTGGTGGTGGTGATGCTGGTGGTGAGTGTGTGGGTGCATGTGTGTGCACTCAAGTGTGCGTGTGTGTAGATGTGCATGTGTGTGAGCGTGCACCTGCGTGTGTGCATGCACATATGAGCATGTGTGTGTATGCAGGTGTGTGCAGGTGTGCAGGTGTGTGCATGTGTGTGTGCATGCATGAGCATGTGCAAGTGTGTGTACGTGTGAGCATGTACATGTGCATGTGTGTTGCATGTGTGTGCACATGTAAGTGTGTGTGCACACAAGTGTGCGTGTGTGTAGATGTGCATGTGTGTGAGTGTGCACCTGCGTGTGTGCATGCACATATGAGCATGTGTGTGTGTGCAGGTGTGTGCAGGTATGCAGGTGTGTGCATGTGTGTGTGCATGCATGAGCATGTGCAAGTGTGTGCACATATGAGCATGTACGTGTGCATGTGTGTTGCATGTGTGCACATGTATGCACATATACGTGTGCATGTGTGTGCATGTGTGTGTGCATGTGTGTGTGTGTGAGTGTGCACCTGCTGTGTGCATGCACGTGTGTGTGCAGGTGTGCATGTGCAGCTGTGTGTGCATGTGTGTGAGTGTACGTGTGTGTGCATGTGTGTGCGTGTGCATGTGTGTGAGCGTACGTGTGCATGTGTGTGCATGTGTGCGTGTGCATGTGTTTAGAATCTGAGTCCCGCACGCAGCCACGTCCAAGTGCGTTCCTGGGCTGGCGGGCCTGTAGGACGCCGCGGGCGAGGTGAAGAAACACAGGTCTGGCTCGAACAGACCTGAGAAATGCTGACTCGGAGGAACTGAGCCGAGTTGATCACGAGCGTGCGTTTTAAATCCTCAGGTGCGCGTGCCGGGCTCATGCTCCAGGACACGCTGGCAACGCCAACGCCCCGTGACCTTGGTGCTGAAAATACATTTTAAGAAACAGAATGTATCCATGAGCCCATCCTCACGTTCCCCGTATTCTGTTTTTCAGCATAAATAAAAACAGGAAATAACAAAGGAAGTCATTTTTACCGTGTCTGTGAACGAACCCCTCTCCACTTCCTGCTGCTCCCCGACCTCAGCTGCACCAACTCCCCCAAAATGAACACTTCCGCTCTCTCCAAGCACATTTTTCTCAGGGACGGTTATGAGAATACTTCCGACTTGGCCCAGTAGAAAATCAAAATCAACTGAGTCAGAACTTCAAGGGAGTATCTAAGAAAAACATGATTCCTTTGGCTACCTAGGCAAACGCAGAGTTCATGTTAATAAATCTTTTAATATTTGGTTTAAAAATTCTAGTCTGTTACCATTTGGAATATATTAGTCACCATATTGGTTTTTTAAACGAGATTACAAATCACTCACTTTTAAATTTCATGCTTCTGTCTTTTTCCAAGATAATATTCTAGAGAATTTTCCTGCCAAAATAATATGAACTACATAGGTTGATTAGATAGGTGAGAGATGATCGATGGATAGATAGATAGTTAGGTAGATGATAGACAGATAACGATAAGCAACATGCCCCATGTTGGGGCCACTTAAAGTGAGGAAGACGAATGTGATTTGCTAGATTCCAAATTGCCTTTTTTTTTTTTAGCAGTTTGTATCCTTTCTACAGCCATTAACAGAGAAAATACAGCATGTGACAGCATTGACACAGCGAAAGTAAGTAATTCAGTCGTTCAGAATTTTTAGTCAATCCACACGTTGCAAAACGGGGTTCATTTCATTTCAAATACTTAATAGTTGGGACTGATTCAAAGGAAAACTTCTTAGAAAATTTAAGAAACAAAGGATGTTCAGCTTACTTGAACCAATCAATCAAGTGTTTTATTTGAACCGATGGTTTATTAGAAACCACTTTAAAATACGTTTTTACCTGAAGGAAAAAGCAAGATGCCATATGCAAAATGCAACATTACTAAATTTCTCTGCTCGTGGAGATGTCCCTGGGCCATTGTCACAGAGGTGAAGTAACAAGCCGTCAAAACATCTTCACAGCAAACCAGGAATGCTGACACGTTTTCTGGAGACTACATCAAACTCAACCGCCCCACACACACACACACACACACAAAACTGTCACAAAATTCACAACAGCAAAAGAGGGACAAAGACAGTCACAGCCCTATAGGACACGGAGGAAACGTCTTTTGAAAAGATGGGACGTCTTTGCCTGGCTGCTCCCACCCAGAGGTGGCCGTCGGAGGCAGCAAGGGCAGCTCGTGGGGCCATGCCGTACTCCAGGGTCACTGTCCCCGTCCACGAAAGTGTCGCGTGTATCCGCTTACACATGGACAGTGGAATGTCAGCTCCATGTGTGACTCAACACTGTGGTGATGACAACCGGTGGTGACTTCAAATAAAAGCTGAGAACGTGACTGAGGGGATCAGGAAGCTGTCGCCAAAGTAAATACTACCCCCATCCCCCCAGAGGCCCCCCCCAGAGGCCTACTGCCACTGGCAGGGGTCCCCGCCTTCCTGGGCGTGCAGGGGGCACCTCCACGTCTGCTCCTGCCCAAGGGGGACTTCCGAGGACGTGGCAGGGCCGTGGCATCGCGGGGGGTGGCGCACAGCCAGCGCCTCGCAGCTCTCTGCCACTGTCATCAACGCCTCGGCAAAGGGCTGGGGTCCCGGGCTCCTCCCACCCCCGTCCCCACAGTCCCCCGAACCTCTGCGCTCCCGGGGCACATCCAGGCCATGGGGTTTGGGACTCAGAAAGTCCTGGATCTGCACCTGGACTCACGTCAAAGCAGCGGGACGTCGGTCGAGCTGCCACCTCATTCGCCTCCCATCTACTCATCGGTGAAACGCGAGTCCGCACGGTTCTTGGAGCAAGGCTGCGGGAATGACGCCACGTGCCACGTGGACAGGGGTGCCTGGCCCGCGGAGGAAATGCTTTTAAGCTCCTACCCGTCATCGTCCGAGGTGCTTTTCGCTATTTTCACCGGCTTCGGCACGTCCACCCCGCGGAAAGCAAATGCTCCTCGGACGTGATCTGATCCGGCCTCAGGTGCTCCGCCAGCATCTGGCCCGTCAGTGTTTGGGATTTGGGCGGTGATATCCCCTTGCTGTTTTAATGTGACATTTCCTAATGATGCAGAATGGCTCCCACGGTACTTGGGTGCCCTTTGCATATCCTCTCTGATGTGGTGACTCTTGGGGTCTTTCACCCATTTACTGAGTTGTGCCTTTTCATACGGTTACGGTTTAAGGGTTCTTTGCCTCTTTTGAATAACGTGTATTGGATGTGCCATTTTCGTTAATATTTTCTCCAAGGTTTTTAATGTCACTAACGTCTGGCTCATGAAGTCCTCCTTTCATAGATCATGCCTCCTTTATATGTATCTGAGAAGTCATTGCCATGCTCAGGGCATCAGGGTTTTTCTCCTGTGGTATCTTTTAGGAGTTTTAGAGTTTTGCGTGTTCCGTGTAAGTCTATCCAACTATTTTTGGAGAACGGTGCACGGTCGGTGCCTGAATTCACTTTTCCACACGCCAATGCCAATTGCTCTAGCAGTGTTTGTCTAACAGACTGTCTTGTCTTCGTGTGTGACCTTTGTTTTTTTTTTCCCCAAGATCAGGTCACCCGAATGGCTCCTGTCCTGTCTGACCTGCAGCCCCGACGGGGCTGGCGGCACGGTGGGAAGGCCAGGAAAGCAGAGGGGGTCCATCGCCCTGGCACGCCGGAGTTGCCACTGTGGGCAGACACGGAGACGAGCGAGAGAGCGCGGACTTCTGGGGAGAAGCAGAGCCCGCTGCTGGGAAAACGAGAGACGGGTCAGAAACACTCATGAGCCCAGAGAAGGCGCGGCCCGGGGG
Source organism: Macroglossus sobrinus (assembly GCA_004027375.1). Lineage (NCBI taxonomy): Eukaryota > Metazoa > Chordata > Mammalia > Chiroptera > Pteropodidae > Macroglossus > Macroglossus sobrinus. Next base: position 34,107 of record PVKZ01004662.1, on the reverse strand, counting down.
GGTGCAGAGCACCGAGCGTCTCCAGGGGCCCGCCCGGCGGAGGTACCCGCTGCACGAAGCCGGTCCATCAGTGCTGGGATGGGGGCTGCTTTGGAAGACGCTGGACTCCCAGCAACAGCAGCAACAACAAAAGAATCACAAGCGCACAAAGAAACGGGGAAACACAGCTCCGTCCAAAGAACAAAATAAAACTCCAGAAGAACGGCCCCACAGTAAGGCAGATCGAGGAGGCGCCTGGCGGAGAACAGGGAACAGCTTTAACGAAGATGCTGAAGGAGTATAGACGACTAACTGGAATCAAGAGCGTGATGCATGCACGGACAAAAGGGAAATGTTGACAGAGAGGTGGAAACTATTAAAAATAAAAAAAAATAAGCGTTCTTGAGCTGAAAAATATAGTAAATGAAGTTAAAAACCTACATTTAAGTGCTAAACTGATAAAACTAAATCTCTCATAGGAAGACATAGAAGCAAATCTTTGGAATCTGTTTGAACTTCCCGTCAGACAACGGCTGCTTAAATACGACACCAGTAGCCTAAGCAGTCAAAGAAAAAAATTGGTAAATGGTACTTAATAAAAATTAAAACTTCCGTGCATCCAACAACACCGCCAAGTATTTGAAAAATTAACCCACAGAACGGAGAACGTCGTTGCAAATCATGTCTTCAATAAAGGACATGAACCTAGTACGTTTTTAAAAACCTTCACAAGAACAAAATAAGAATAACCCGATTATAAAAGGGACAAAGAATTTGAACAGACATTTCTTCAAAGCAGATATAGAATGGCGGGGAAAGTACCTGAAATATGTTCAATGTCATTGCCCTTTCAGGAAATGCAAACCCAGACCACAGTAAGACAAAAGTCCACATCCATGTGCATGCTTATCATAAAAAAAGACAGGCGACATCAAATTTTGGCGAGGATGTGGAGAACTTGGAACCCACCTGGCTGGTGGCATCTTCACATTGGAAAACAGTTTGGCGGGACCTCAAACTGGGAAATACGTCCCAGAAATTCCACTCCTAGCAACTACCCAGGAAACCGAGACCATACGTTTATACGAAGACTCACATACGACTGTTCATAGCCGCTAGTATTCATAATAGCCCCAAAGCGAAAGCACCCCAAATGTTCATCCACCGGTAAATGCGTACATAAAAGGTGGTGTGCCCATACAGCAAAACACCATTTGTCACTACAAATAAAACCGAGCGCTGATACAAGCCACAAGGATAAGCCGTAAACATCACACCATGAAGAGAACCAGTCACAGACACACACAAAACAACATTATACCGATTCTATATGGTTCTATCACAGAATTGGGACCCGTAGAGTCAGAACTAGGTCCGTGTCGGCTTGGGGCTCGGGTGGGGGTTTGATGGGAGGTGTGTGGGGGTGGTGGTAGGGAGTGAACCCTAACGGGTAGAGAATGCTTTGGGGCATGTTCTAAAGTGAGACTGGGACTGTAACACAGCTCTGTACATACACACAAAACCACACTGAACCACACATTTTAAACGGGAGAATTTTAAGGAATGGAAATGATAGCGCAGCAAAGCTGTTTTTAAAAAGCATTCAGATACAAAAAGGGATTGCTAAACACGGTCCTTCTTATCAGAGAGCTGGCTTTTTTTTCCCAAGCTCGCTATATTACGTGCTTCTCCAGATGCTTGGTTTAATTTCTCGACTTGGGGGTTCTGACAATAAAATGCACTTCTCTGCAGCCTCTACAACTTTATGTAGATCGCATGTAATATTCCCAAACAATGAAGACTATTTATATCTGCACGTTTAAAGGCGAGGGATGCAGCGTCTTCCTAACACTAAAATACAATCCATTCGATGCCAGCCCAACCGAACAATAGCATTTCAACAGATAACCCGTCTGTCTGTCCATGCTGCCTTCCCCCCCACCCCCCCAAAAAAAACACGCATTCAAAATGGCTTTGCGAAGTGTATGTTAAATAAACCTTTTTCACCATGTTGAGCGTTTAAGTGATTTCATAAAAATAGAATCCAACATTTTACAACTCGAACAAGCTTTCAGACGCCGCGTTGCTAAACTCCATTCTTCCCGTGATGGCATCAGCTGACAGTTCCGTGTGAGACAAGCTCACCGCCTACGGAACTCCGGAGGGGTGTGCGTGGGTTGTGGGCCTGGGCCTGTGACCCGGGCAGGCCAGGAAAGCTTCATTAATTCGCAGGAAACCGAAGTGATTGGCATGGTCTAATGAGCCCATGTTTCATAAACAAACCCCAAACAAAGCTACGTGATGTATGGTTTTAGGCAAACAAACGATAGCACCTGATCTCTCCCGGCACTTAGATACCGCCGTGATTGTAGCCGTTCACCCTTTCTTAACTCTCCATTGCTTGGAATAATAATAACCTGTTAGAACTTTGAAAGGAAAATCTTTCCACCTGACAAACGCTGACGTGTTGAAGGATTTCAAAAGCCGATGTCACACAGGCTTCCTTTTGATTTGCTTCGTGGTCTGTGCTGGGACCTCAGTGGTGCAGCCAAGACCAAGGGCCCCGCCCCCTCGCCCATGCCAGTCACAGAGCACCCCCCTCCTCACCTAAGTGACCATGAACGGGCGCAGAGTCATTGTCGTTGACTCTCTTGGGGACAAGGGCAAGGATCTCTGTATGGATGTTATACTCTGGACACATTAACACGACGATTTGTTCCAAGTCGGGTGTGGGCGACAAGAATGTGCCTCCTCAGACAGCCCTGTGCGCTGACGAGGGTGCACGCGTGGTGGCCCGTCCCAAGCAGGACGCGGGCACCTCGCGCTCCACGTCTTGGTCTGCAGACGAGCTGACTCACGGGGTCACAGGTCTCCCAGCCCAAAAACCCTCCCAACATGGAGGGGACCCTCGCAGGCCCTCTGCGTAAGGCCCTGGGGACGTGGTGGCCGAGTAGAGGGCTGGCGACTGACTGCGTTTGGGTGACTTCATTTGCATTTACATATGATAAACAAAGCACCCACCGCAGAACATACCTGTGCAACTGGGTGCCTTGGGTCTGTGGTCCCCTGGGAGGGAGAGAGGGGTGACCAGTGCCCGGGGCGAGATTATTCTCGCCATGCACGTAGCACTTGTCTTCTAAGTGTCATTACTGTTCTTCTTTCGAATGTCTCATAAGACCCTTCCTCATCCAAGTCGGGACCAGGACAAGTTTAAATAACTCACGTTTTTCACGGAGCCAAAACACATCTTATTTACTTGGAGCGTTTCAAGGGTTCAGTCCCTTATGCACCCTGAAGTTAAATGTGTTTCGGGATTTCCCAAAAATGCAGTTTGGGGGAAATATAAAATATATGGAAAGATTTATCCGAAAAGTGTCTTTAGTTATTTTTTTAATTTTTATTTTAGAAAAGTCTGAGGGAGAAATAAATATTCGTGATTCTATGCTGCCAGAAACAGCTACCAAACTAACTGGGAAGGAGACTTTTACCTACCTTTAATATGGAACTGTACAGGTGTGTGGCCTACTCGTCTGTTAGACAGATAAAACCCTCCGTTTCTAGAGAATTCTACACCTGTCAGATATGGTTACAATGAAAAACATTTCTTTTTTTTTTCTGCGAAGCAGAAATATGCTAAAGCCAAACCCATCGCATTCTCTCTCCTGTTACATCTGAGCAGGAACGAAAGTGCCCATCTGAAATTCAGACCCGTTTTTACCGCATGTCACTGTTAATTATCCAGACAAATGTGGCCCCTGCCAGGTCCCTTTCGCCGAGGATGTCTGGCTGTAGACACTCTCAGAGGCAGCGCCGCTTCTTGAGGCGGTGGCAGCTGTGGGACCACTCGGGGCACAATCCAGTATAATTAGGGCCAAGGAACGGAAGACCCTCATCCCGCTGACTCAGGAGAGAGGGCCGGGCAGCCGGGCGCCCTCATTCGGGACAGAATAGAGGGGGGACACTGCTCAGTAAACCGTAGGCTTTTCTGTTTAGAATGCTACCAAAACAATTCCCTGTCCTAGAGGGAGACACTGTCTCTTAACTTTGATGGCCATCTCCGCACGACTGTACCAGGTCTTCGGTAAATCATGCACAGTGTTTGAGACCACGAGGCTCGACAGCTCACCTCAGAGGGACACGCAGAAGCGACGGGAAAACAGGGAGTCAGCCAGCCTCCAGCTCCAGCCAGACCCTGCGGGGGTGGGGGGGGACGGCGCTGCTCCAACGTGTCCCTAAGCGGCGCCCCAGCCCCAGCTCCTGGGGCCCGGGCAAGGCCAGCAGCCTGCGTGGCTGTCCTGGGACCATGACAAGACAGCTGGGACAGGCGGCGGGAGGAGCGCCAGCCAGAACCCAGGACGCGAAGTCAGCGTTCTGGGGGACCCGGGGACAGCTAAACTGTGTTTCGAACTCGGGCCACGGCGAGGAGCCCCACGTCTGTGGTGGCCTCGCGCTGAATCGAGGCTGGGAGGAAAGGAGAGCGGGGTGCTGCGCGCGAAGCAGAGCGGGGAGGACCCGCATCGAGGGTGCGCCTGCTCCCACGTGGCGAGCCCGCCGCCTGGCACGCCATCACCCTAGCGCCCTGTAACCTTGGCGCCCCCATACCCTGGCATCCTGTAGCCCTGGCACCCTGGCACTCCATCACCCCATCACCCTGGCGCCCCATCACCCTGGCACCCTGACACCCTGGCACCCTGTAGCCCTGGCACCCTGGCACTCCATCACCCCATCACCCTTGCGTGAAGCTCACAGACCCTCCCGCATGCTGCACCTGCACAGTCGGGTTTGGGGGTGTCTTGCTGAGCGGGGACCCCGTGTTCCACCTCCCTTTTCATAGCTCGCACTCCGGCCCTGCGCTAACACCCACGCCGTCCTAGGGCGGGCGCCCGGGCTGAAGCGCCAGGCTCAGGGGACATCCCAGGGGCCCAGTCCCCACCGCAGAGACCGGAAGCAGCTCAGTGCTGTCTCCGTGCCCTTCAGGATGACTGCGGTCACCAGTTACCAGCGGGTTTAGGACCGGCAACCACGAGGAGCCGGCGCCCCGTCGTGCGCACCTGCGCGCCGGCCTTGGCGCGCCTCGTGCGATGCGCGTTTTCTCTTCCTAGCGTCCGGTTTCCCGATGTTGGCATGGGGGGCCCTTCCCCCAAAGCCAGGGAAGAGCCAGCTACATGACCGGGGGCCGGGTCACCATCCCCGATCTCGTCCGCAGAGCTGGGAGTCACCGGGAAAGAGGCAGGGAAACCCACAGGCGCGTGGCGGACGGGGAAGCGGCCGCGGGCCTTCCTCTCGGCCGCGGCCTCCGCCGGTGGCCAGGGACACTTGGGGACTCCTTCGTGGGGCTGCTGGCTCCTTGAAGGGCCCCTTGCTCAGCGGCGGTGGCCTCTGTCGCAGGGTGGCCGGGAGGAAACGCCCCACCTCACGCCTAGAGGCCAATGGGAGTCGTATGAATATCATGTTAATAAACATTGAATTTTGACAACGAAGCCGCCTCTCTCTACCCTCTGCAGGGCAGGGAAACGAGGCACCGGACTGATCAGCGCCCGCTTTTCCCCGACACGAGGGGTCAAACGCTCCTTCTCAAACAAGCCCCTGTTTTACTACTGACACATTAATAGTAAGGAGGTCAATTAGCAGGTTCTAGATCAGACTTGAGGCCTTAGGTGTCCGGAGCTGGGCAGACACGCTCTCCCCGGCCTCTCCCCATAGCTGGGTGTCCCTCCCGCCCCCTGCTCTGCCCCCCACACCTGAGAAAAGAAAGGCCAGCGTCCCAGCAGCTACCCCTTGATGGGTGGCACGCCCGCCGTGACCTACTACAACTCACATGCCTGAAGCGGTGGTTTGGGAGATTGTTGATGATTTATTGTATGAAAAATGTAAATGATCTGGATGGCAGATGTTTTATATTTTCTGACCATTCGTTTTCAGGGGGAATGTAATTAAAATTTATGAAGTGTATCTGCTGAATTGCATTGGCAATTGGCGATCTCCTCGGGCTGTCTATGCAGCAACGATGAGTGATGGTGGACAGTGAGATGCGGTGACAAGGGCAGGACGTGACGCTTCTGCCACAGCGAAGCTACCTGGGCAAAGGACGGAGCTCCTTCGTCTTCTGCCCTGACCCCTCTCCCCCCACCACGCCCAACCCACACCTCGCAGGAGCCTGGGGACAGTGTCTGTCCCTCCTGTCGCAGAGTTCAGAACTCCGTGCCGGGCTCCTGAGTTCTCTCGTCTTCCCCGAGGACGTCCCCGTGGAAGTCATGCCACAGGCCCACGGCAGGGACCCAGGACACAACACGGGCCTGCGGAGAAGGCCCACGGAACCAGCGCCAGCGGGTCCTGGAGGCTGCCGGGGACGGTGCTGCCTGCTCTTGCATGTCATTTGCCCAGGTATCAAAGTCGCCAGCAGAGAACAGTCTGAAGGCCACTGAACGCCCATGGCCGCACTCTCCCTGTTCCACGCTGGCACAGTGACCCGGCCACGTGTCCCTCGCTCGAGGACACGGCGAGCTTCTGGAGGTCCAGCGCGCTGCCTCTGGTTCTCATTGTCCCCAAGCCCAGCCCGCAGCCTAGAGAGGCACCTGCCACGAGCACGGGGCCTGTGTCGGGTCGACCTGTGCCGAAGAAGCTCCATCTGGGGGCGAGAAGGAGAGGAGAGCCAAGAGCCGGAAAATTCTGCTCGAGGGGACGATGCGCGTGCTTTTCCATTAGCTCATCACCTCTCGTGAGACTTTTTCTTTCATCAGATCCCAGACTTCTGCCACTGAACTCATCATCCTCGCGGAGAACCCCCGGACCGCTGCCTCGTGTGTCTGCATCTCAATCCGGGTGCCCCGTGGGACCGCGTGGTCTCGCCAAGGAGGCCGACAGGAGCCACCCGCTCCGTTGTTAATGGGTTGGATTCTCCGTGCTAATAACGAAACATTCATGTGGCTTCTGCCTCTCTTGCACCCCAGTTTTCACCACGTTGCTCACGCCCATTCACGTGTCACGCCAAGGAGAGTTGTCTGCAAAGGTGTGAGTGCCAACGGCCTGCGTTTCCCGTAAAGACCGACGACCAGTCCCGCCAGGAGCTGGGGGAGCTGCCTCTGTTGTGACCCTGTCCTTTCCCAGGGACAGCCATCATTATTGCTCTCCTCCCTTCCCCTGAGTCCCTGCATCACCCGCTACCCCACGTGTCGTCCACTCAGATACTTCTGAACTGTTCGTTCCATCTCACACGACGACCAGGCGGTCTTTTGGACACATAGCACTTCTCACTGAAACAGAAAAAAAAAAAACAAATAAAAATATTGAAATTCTTTCTTCTTCATCAGACCCAGATTCTACATACAAACAACCCGGCAATTTCCATTTTAACCTTTTACTGCTTCATCTCACCTGGACCTATATTTCCCTTCAAGGAAACCTATGATCAGCGTAAAAAAAATTGGCACTAGGATGTTTATGGCAAAGTATTCAACCCCAAAAGATGGGAAAATGGTTAAATACATTAAAAGAGAATATCTGCCGAAATAACAAAGTTATGTTCTCATTCTTTGACCCTAAAGTTTTACTTGTATGTGTTATTTCAGAATAAATAGAAGTATCAATGAATATTTGGCTACAAGTTATTTTGTAGCTTCATTATAAATCATAGAAGACTAACAAAGCCTAGATTTGTTTAACGATGGAACACTATGCAGCTAATACATATGATCAAATACATCATTATTCCCAAGTTATATATGACTTATAAAATTAAATCATTATGTTAGTAAATTATATGTGCGTGTATTAATTATACTATTTGCACTTAAAATATATATATGTCAATAGAAATAAAAACTCAAAAGATAACAGTAGTCATCTCTAAGTGAGAAGATTTTTAGTGATTTTTATTTCCTTATTTTTCTGTATTTCAATTTTTTAAAAAAAGAGTATGTATGCTGTGCAATAAAGGAAAATAAAAGTAATAAAACCCTACTTTGAAAATTATAATACAGTAATACGAAATCAGAATACAACTTTTCGTTTGAATGATCTTCCAAGTTTTGTTTTGAAATGTTTGGGGTGTAACCTATATGCCTCGAAATAATATGGGTGTGTGTGTGTGATTATTCCTAAGGCTTGGAATTTGGGGTGATTTTTATTTTATTTCTCACACCTTTCAGAAAGTTTCCAAGTTTTCTACGGAGAGCATATATTTTGTAATCATAAAAAAATAATAAATAATAGCAATTAGAAGCATATGGATAGAATTGTGGGGTCTTTTAAAAAATTTAGTTCAAAGGATGAAAAAAGAAAGCAAACCATTGAGTGAATTTGGGGGGATCCGCGGAGAATCGAGCACGTCTCATTTCTTTTCTCTAAACTTCAGTGTTCAGCTGCCTGCCTGCTGCCATAATGTTTACCAGACTCGGCGCTAAGGTTTTCATTGACAACCACAAGCGTGCTGAAGCTCGCTTTCCCGTAAAACTGTCATAATAAAAAGACATTAACATTTTAGTATTTGGGCACAATGTTTTAACACTCCAACATTTGTATTTTTCCTTCAGTTTTCAAAACAACTTTCAATCTCTCTTTTCACAACAGCGTTAAATGGTGTCACTCATTAGCTAGCAGGTGGCTGGCTGGGAGCGGAGGACTCCACCGGTGCGCCCGGGGACACGGAGCGCCCGCCAGGTGAGGGTGCTGCGCAGGTGCCCTGGGGCGCTGGGCACGCATGCGCCGTGCCGTCCGCGTCGGGGGGGGGGGCGGGGGGGGGGGACGGATGCGACCCACGCTCACGCTTGTCCGGCTGGGGCGGACCCCGGGGAATTCAAGCGGCCGGCAGTGATGGAATTGGTGCCATGTGTCCTGCAGACGAAACCATTGTCGGCGGTCCAGCTGTCACAGTGAGGGTGGACGGAAGAGGAGGTGTACGTATCCGGGAAATAAGAGGTGGGCCCCCCGAACCGAGCCTGAGGACAGCAGAGAGGAAGAAGGTGGCCTTGAGGACCAGGCTCGCCGCGCTCGCTATGGTCGGCTAGCATTACGGTTGCGCTGGCGACGGTGACAAAGTGCCATCGAAGTGACGCTCGGAGAAGGGAATGAGGTCCAGCCCTGCCTGACCGGCCGGGCAAGGCTGGACGCAGGGCCACCGGGGCTCGGGGGTCCCCGAGGCTTGGCCCCCCCGCTGGCACAAGCGCTGTGCCGCTGCCGACGGCCCGGCCGAGCGCAAAGGGCTGGCGTGGGACCCAGAGCGCGTGGTCGTCCCACGCGTGCGGTCCGCGGCAGCGAGCCACGCATCAGGAGACCGTGGAGGACATGCGAGCCCCTTGGGGACGCGCAAAACGCTTACGCCCGGCCGGGCCCTGCTAGCCTCCAGCCACCAGTCCGCAGCCGCGGGGCCCTGTTCGTCATGTCAGCGGCCCAGCGCCCCGAAGCCGCCCGCCCCGAGCCCCGCGGTCACGGGGCGTGGGCCTTCGCGACCCAGGCCTCGGCGGGTGACGGATGGGACCCACCTGGACGGCCGAACTCTGTGCCGTCGGGCCTGACGGGCAATGGACCGCAGAGTGACATTAAAGGTCACCGAAGCATCAGGAGAAGAAGCGTGTGCGTTTCAGAGTGAGGGGAGGGACGCGCCCGGCACGGACAGCGATGTGGTTATCACGACTGCGCGTCTCGTCGTCGCTTAGCGTGTCGCCACCTTCGTGTCGCTTTTCCGAGCCTTGCTGTGTTTGCTGCTCCCCTCAACCCAGCATGAGAAGTGGGGGGTGTGGGGAGATTATCAGGACTCCCGCTGTCGGGGGACAGTGCATCTCTTGGATTTCGGGGTGTGGCAGGAGGATGCGCCAGCGGTAGCGGGCCAGGGTCCCAGGCCCGGGTCGCCCCCGTCAGGGGCTCTGCACTGCACTGGGCCCTGTGGGTGTTCATGGCCACCGTTTTTCATTTATAATCTAACGGTTTGCAGAAGCCATTCCTGGTTAGAGGCGTCATCGCCCAGCGGCGACGTTCCCGGCCGGCCCGCCCTGCCCCTCGGCCGGTAAAGCCGGCCCCTCGGGGGCTGCGTCCTGCGCTGCCATGTCCCGCTCAGGGCATCCTTCTTCCTCGGCGGGGACCCCAACGCACCCAGCACTCCAGACTTTCTCGGGAAAACGAGGGGCGCAGGCGCAGTGTGGACGCGCCCGCGGGCGCGGGACGCTCTCCCGCGAGCACCTGCTGCGCCGAGCGACGCGGCGGGTCAAGCGGACGCCGTGATGTCCTGTCACCGGAACCGCGCTCAGAGAGCCCGCCGCGGCCCGCGGCAGAACGCGAGTCAAGCTGCGTCCCACCCGAGCCCCCGGCCCTGACCTCGGCGCCGGTGTGACCCCTGGGGGCGGGGTACGGGGGTGCCAGCGTCTGTGCCGCCCTCCGCCCCTGCCACCGTGCGCCCCCTCTCCGGATTCCTCAGGGACAGTGGCCTTTGCCTTCGTGTCCCTGGGCGCCCTGCCCTCTCGGGTGCTCAGGGCCACGGAGCCCAGGCGTGGGGCCACCCTCTCGTCCTTGTCAACCGCTGGCCGCTGGAACATAGACGGACGCGTGGGAGGTCCGGGTGGCCGAGCCACAGTGACGCCCGCGAAGGCGTGACCGCGGGTCTCCCCGGGAGGAGTCTGTGTCCCCCCTCCACCCCGCACCTCTCTCTCCCCAGCCGCCACCTGTCGCTCCTCTGAATCTCGGAACCCGCCTCCTGGCAGCGAACACCTGCGGGCGCGTGGGCTCCGGCCAGCCGCGGGGCCCCGGGGAGACGGAGCGGGGGGCCTCGCGGGGCTGACCGCCCAGTGGGAATCGCGGACCGCCAACCGGACAGCTCAGTAGTGTGTGCGGAGATTCGAGAGAGAACACGGCACACACGAAGGGGAGGAGCCGGGCCTTGCTCCGCACCGCGGACGGGAGCGCGTCTGTGCGTTCCCTCCTGTCCCAGCGCCCGAGGCGCCACGCGTGCGGCGCTCAGCGGAGGTGCTGCTCGCCGTGCGCTCCCTGCACGCTGCCAGGCCCCGCCGGGAGCTCTGCACTCGGCAGGGGCTCAGCTCAGCGCCCTCGTGTCCCCAGAACCGGCGAGGCACTGGTTTACCATTAACCACCTCGAACTCAGAGGCCTAGCGGTTAATGTTTTACGTTATTATTTCCCGCGAGTCTACAGGCAGAGGTACAGCTCTGGTGACTGGCTCGGCTGGGCTCCCTCATACACCTGCCGCTGGCTGGTGGCTCCCTGGGGACGGGCTGGCGGGCTTGTCCTTAGCTGGGATGGCTCGGCACCTCTCCCGTCCTCCAGCAAACCAGTGTCCCCAGCACGGTGGCAGGAGTCCAAGAAAGAAAGCAGAAACACAAAAGCACATTTTTATGCTCAGCTGGCATCGGGTCTGTCCTGCTGGCCAGAGCCGGTCACACGGCGGAGGCTGGCCGGCACCGAGGCCCAGACGAGAGGAGGGGCCGTCAGCGGGCCGGCCCCGCCACACCCCACTGTCAGCCCAAACCCAATGTGCTTCCGTTTTAAACAATCTCACCCTGGAATAAATCCGTTTCTCAAAGTGACCTTGCACCAACTCTGCCGATGCTGACTCCCAGCTTCACGGGCCGGGCGGGCCCCGCCGGCCGGGGGCGTGAGGAAGGCCAGCCCTGGCCTCGTGCAGTGTGTCCCCCACGAGCATGGCGAGAGGGGCCGGAGGCAGGAGACGCAGACCCCACGCAGGACCTCGTCTCCGCCAGAAAACTCACATTCTGCGAGGAAAGAGGAAAGAGAAGGAGGCCCCCAAACGCGAGGCTCTGAAGCCAGTTATTTCTCTCTCCTGACTAATTAAGCGCAGCCAGAGTGGTGGCCTGTCAGACTCGGGGAACCTTTCCCGACAGAAGAAAGGAGCCCGCTCTCCAGGTGGGTTTTCTCGCCGCTGCTGGCTCTCGCCACGGCACCCATTTGGCAGCCATGACAGCACCGTCAAAAATAATGGCTAAGAGACTCACTGTCTGTCACGACGGAATAATTATGTGCGGGGCTCTCCTGCCCCTCGAGATGGATTATCCTTTTCGTTGAGCAAAATATATGTGGCTTTTCAAAAGAACGGGGTGCACCGGGGGCACCGCTGAGATGAATAGCCCAAGAAAGAATTTTTTTTAAAAAGTTCTCCGCGCGTGCACGCGTGTGTGCACGCGCGTGTGTGTGCGCGTGCGTGCGCGTGCGTGCGCGTGCTTGTGAGCGCACGTGAGGAGGCGGGGGATGTCATCCCCAGGCTGGTTAATGACAAAATGTATTAGTGTTTTATTGCATCCTTATCGGTCATTAATCACCCACGTCGATGTAAAGTTCAGCCTCAGGAAAGTGACACGAAATTGTCCTTCCTGTGGGGTCGGGGCTTGTTAGGGGTGAACAAAGACGGGGGTCGGTTCCTGTAGGAAACAGGACACAGGTTAGACCCACATCTGTATCTTACACTGCGTGTTCCAGTGGGAGCAGGGGATGGAGAGAGACAGACAGACAGAGGCTGAGCGAGATGGAGAGAGGGAGGGGAGACACGCAGAGGGCTGCAAGCCGCAGCGACAGGGGGGTGCTGTTCTTCAGGTGCAGAGTTTGAATAAAAATGCAAAACAGGATGCTCCCGTTCAGTAAATATTATCATTTTTATTCACTCATTAATTAAGTTGCTTAATTGCTGCTGTCAAAAGACTCTTGAGTTGGTGACGCAGCCGCCGCGCTATTTTCGATCCGAGCAAAGCGGTGCTGCGGCTCCTTCGGGGACAGGAAGCCCTCGAGGGCGGCCAGAGGACCCCAGGGCGGTGCTGGGGACACCCCGCGGGGCGGGGAGCGTTGGTCCTGTGGGGTGACCTTCCATTGCTAACTAGGACCGAGGCCTGCTGCCAGCTTATTATCATTTCAGCCATTGCCCAGTGGAAATCACTTTTATGCAAAGTATTTCCCTTTCCCTCGGTGACCCTAACTTCCCTGGGGGAGGGGGGCTGGAGGGGCGGGGACACGGGCAGCATCAGTCCCGCCCGCAGGCTGCACCTCCCTCCGCCTGCTGGGGGAGGGGCGTGCCTCACTCCGGCCCCTGCGCGCGTCCTGTCCTGCGCTGTGCGCTGCACGCCATCCATCCCGGGGACCCAGGCTTCCCGCGATTATCTGCGTGCCCTCCCCCCACCCCGCGCTGGGCTCCGCGCCCCGCGGGGCCGGCCTCCGCTCCACTCCGCAAACACGCCGGAGAGGGCCCACAGAGCCACTCGGCGCTGACATTTGACAAGCGGTCCCTGGCCTTTCCGTGCTCAAATATGCTTTCTCTGAATATTTGAATAACCTTTGAGCGCACCCGTCCCAATTTGTCCCCCTACACACACCCAAAAGTCACAGCACCTCCTCACGCCAAGAGATGGCCCTCAGGGTCCCTACACACAGCGAGTCTCCGGAGAGGGACAGCGGGACCATGTCCTGGTGTGTGTGTGGGGGCGGGGGGGACAAGGAGAAAGAGAACACACGAGAGCGCAGTGTCACCCGCGACGGAAAGGTGACAGTGGCTTATGCCACTCCCAGATTCCCAGGCGCACACAGGCGTGGCTTGCCTCTGCCTCCGTCCGTGGGAGACGCGTTTTCACGGTTCTCGGGTGTGGCCACCTCACCGTCCAGCGCGGCCACGCGCGTGCGTGTATCTGTGTGTGTGCGTTCGTGCAAGCACGCACGTGTGTTGTGTGTGTGCACGTGAGCATTGGGTGCTGTATGTGCGTGCGTGCTGTGTGCGCACAGTACCGTTTGCACACGTCTGCTGTGCTTGCACACGTGCACACGTGGGTGCGTGTCTGTTTCCCGCGCACTTTCTCGGTGACCTCACCGCACGCTTCCTTCCCAGGCACCGCGGGCTGTGTGCGGGCAGCGGCGGACGCGTGAGAAGCCACCTCCAGGCGGAGCCCAGCCCAGCGTGCAGGCGCTGAGGGCGGGTGGAGAAGCGGCAGAGCTGACGCTGGCGGTGACTCTGTTTTCCTGGGAACGTGCACGTGGCTGCGTGGCCGCTCTCACGCCCAAGCCGCCTAAGCTTTGGGACCGGCGGGCCCTGGGCCGTGGCTCTCCCTCCATAACCACGAGGGGTATCTCAGGGCAAACAAGACAAAACAAAACAAAACAAAGGAAAAACGAGAAGGCAGAGGCGGAGGAGGAAAAGGGAAGAAGCATCTCAGCGTCCGCATCGCTGCCACGCCCTTCGGTTTCCGAGATGGACCCTTTTCATCCCCGGGGGCCGGCCGGCGGTTTGCTTCTGCTCCCCACGGTCTCCACGAAGGTCGCCGTCACCTCCCATCACTGCTGTCCGGCCTGTCTGTCCCCGCTCTGCGGACGCACCGCGTGAGCTGAGCACGTGTCCGGCCCACGGCGAGGCGCGGTCCTCGCTGGCCGTGGCACCATCCGTGCGGGGACGTCACAGGTCCGATGCGTCCTGCGACCAACTAACTGGCAGATAGAGGCGCCGAGGCTCGCACACACCCGGAGGCCCAGACGCTGGGCTCACGGAGACCGTGGAGCAGAGATGGGGGGCGGCCGGGGGGGGGGCGGGAAGTAGCTGAGCCGGTGACGGATCAGGAGGCGCCCACACCATTGCGCTTTCATCATTACGCTTCCGATCACATCCCAGGACCGAAACGGTCGCGTACGCCCGCGAGCAGCATCACGCACGCGGGATGCGGGCGCTGATCTAAACCCGCGGCGCCGCGGCCTCGCGCGGGCACATAGCGTCTCTTCCAGGAAAAGGACAAAACCACCTCGGGACGCGGTGGCTCACGACATTGCATCGGGCTCGCGGCAAATGCTCACGGACGCGGTCCTGCGCATGAAACGCGACGAGTTCATGCAAATGCGCATAAAATCGTACAACCAGAGTCTAAAAAAAAATCTGAAATTCGACGGGCCACATCAAAAGCCAAATGTTCTAATAAACAAAAAACGACTCGACTTTCTGCTTGTATCAGTTTTCTGTTGCCGAGGTGACGAATTCCCACAAACTTTACGGCTTAAAACAGCAAAACTGTGTCATCCGACTCCACCACATACCCCAGCTCCATCGCGACTGTCACAGGCGGAGGCCGAGGGGTCAGGGCCATTACCGAAGCCCGAATCCAGAAGCGGGCGGGCACTGCGGGCAGCTGGTGGGTGACCCACGCGCGCCCGCGCGCGCAGCAGCCGCGCTCTGCAGGGGCGGACTCGCTGGCGCTCGAATTTTCATTTCCCAGAAACCACAGGCTCTGGACACTGGGCAGCCCCGCGAGGCCCCGCACTCCCTGGGGCCGGGGCACCCAGCCCTGCGTGCTCCCTGCCTCTCCCCTCCTTCGCTCTTAGTTGGGACTTTTAACCTAAAAGGACTCTTTTTTCTGTCTCTCTCTAGGAAGGAAGAAAAGCGAGTCTTAGAAGGAGCGTCAGGCACCTGCCTTCAGCGGGGCGGGGTGGTGTGGACACCACACTAGGTGGGGAGCAGCCTCCCCTAGGGTCGGCGGGATCAGGGTCGCCTCCCTGGAGGGGGACCCAGGTCCTGGCCAGTGTCCCGCACCTGTGTGTGGGTGGGTGGGGCAAGGACAGGGGAGGGGCTGGGCTCAGGGCCAGGCCAGCTGCGCCCCAGGCCCCAGCACAGCGCGCGCTCTCGCCCTCGGGGCGCAGGAAGCCCCGGCCTGGGAGAGCGTTTGTCCCCGCGCTGTCCCCACACTGTCCCATGCGGAGGGCCCTAGCTAGCCCTACGCCCTCTTACCCGGGGGCGGAGTCACCGCCGCCATCGCGTCCACCCAAGGCCTGCGGCCAGGATCACGTCCCCCTGGTTGTCGCCAAGGGCCCGTCCCCCGGTTGTCGCCAAGGGCCCGCGAAGACGCGCGCATGGCCTTGCGCGAACGCGCGGCGGGAACGGGCCTGGGTCAGGCGCCTTCGCCGGTGGCTTGTCCCGGGCCGCAGGTCCTGCCGGGGCGGGGGGTGCGGCTGGAAGCGGGGCGCACGCATCCGGAGCCCTCCCGCCCGCCCCCTCCGGTCCCCGCTTTCACGCCTGTCTGGGGTGAGCGCGAGGTCGCGAGGTGAATCCGAGTTCACCCCGAAGCCTGCTGACGGCGGGAGGGGCGTCCGGCCGGGCGGTGGCCGCGGGCGCCGCGATGGATGGCCGCGTCCAGGATGCGCGCAGCCAGGCCCCTCTCCAGGGCACCCCCCGCCCCGCGGGCCCGGGAACCCGCTTTCTGGCCCAGGTGGGAGGAAATGCGATTCCTAACTAAGGGCCTGGCCCGCAGGAGAGCTCTGCCGGCTTTGTGGGAGCGCGGGCGACGCCCCCTCCCTCCGCCCGCCTCCAGTGTTGCTAAGTGAAGCAATGGCCCTCTGGAAACTCGGGGCGAGGCTCCCGGCCAGCTGACTTAAAGGGCCCTTTCATGTCCCACTTCTGGCTGATCCCTTGAGGGGAAAACACAACAGAACAGAACAGAACTGTGCTAAGAAGCTCAGGTCACCGGGTCCCCGTTCCTGGGGCTGGGTCACTTCTGCTGTACATGACTTTGAAATGAACTTGACAGTTTCCCCCAGTGGCCTTCCTGCTTGGGACCGTTAGGACCTGTGCCGGCCTCTGCTTGGCCCACCCCCGTTCAGTCCTGGCATTCTCCTAATTGAGGCTTTTAGGGGTCATGTGACAGGTGTGCTTCCCCGCCCCCCAAATCCTAACCCCCCACCCACACCCCAGGCAGAAAGGGCGACTCTGGAGAATGACTGCAGACGTTGGTTTGGGTTCCAGGCGGTTCTGAGTCCTGCTTTATTCGGTTCCAGGCCGGGGATGCCACCAGCTTTGCGGCTTAACCACCTCCCTTCCCAGAAGTGGCCACACGGCAGAGGAATATTGCTTAATGTCGCCAAAAGAGGGGGAAGCGGGTGGCTGGCAGATGTTTTGTGGAGCTGCATCCCCGGGCAAGCCTGCAGTCAGCGCCAAGGGCGCCGAGCACGCGGTGTCCCTTGTTCTTGGGCAGGGGAGCAGCAAAGACGCTTTGTCCCTCTCCCCTCCCTCCCGCCGGGGCGACAGCTGCAAACACCGCTCTTCTGGGCTGAGCCAAGGACAGCGCCGGAGGCTCTCCGAGGAGACCTGGAGGGGACGGGGCCTGCGAAGTATGAACAAGGCTGCGGAGGGATAAACGAACGAGTAAATTCTCACTTGGCAAAGAAACCAGCTGGGCGTGGCTTTAAGCGTTGAGCAGCCTGACTCCATCTCAAGGGTTCCTTAAATACTGCAGGACGCTTAGTGTGTTTTTAAATTCTCAAATCCTCCGGAGTGTCTCCAAAAGTCGGAATGCTTTTCAAGTAAGCCTGCTCATACCTGAAGACTGGACTGGAGATTTTTCAAAACAAAGCCCAATGAAACACCTAGACGGATGCAACTTTTTTGTAATTGTAAACATACACCTTCCTCTGCAAAAGAAAAAAAAATGTTTATTAAAAATAAGAACTGAAAGTAATTTAGGGATTGATGTCTGAGAATGGCAGGATTTCTTACACATCTCTCGCTCTGATTTTCTGCTTCTACCATTTTCTGAGCTAGTGCATTGTAGATATAAAGGTTAATAAGCTCCAGAAATGAATGGAAAGCAAAATAGAAGTTTTTTTCTAAAGTACTCATAAAACAGACAAACTAAACAGAGAGAATAGAAATATGCATTACTAACAACAGAAATTGAAAAAGGATATAAACACTTAAACATAACAAACGTTTAAATCACGGCAAAAATAATATATGCACAGCATCCTGCCAATCATCTGGACATACAAGATAAATAAAATAATTAATTTTAGAGAAACGTGTTACCAAAATTACCTCTCAGAAGGGAGAGATGGTAAAAAAAAAAAAACTATTATACTAATAATTTTTTTTAAAATTGAAAAGCTTCTCAAATATCTACCACAAAATTTTTCAGGCACAGAATTGTTTATCAACTTTCACGGGACACATAATTCCCTCTGTCAGTTAAACTGCCTAGTAGCGTCGAAAACTACAGAGAACTTTCTAGACAAATTTATGAAGCTGACACTAAAAGCCAGATAAACATAGGAAAAACAGAAAAAAAATGTATTTACCTCACTTATTAATATAGGTTAAAGAAATTCTAAATAGTAATATAGCGAATCCAAGAAAAAAGGGTAACGCTGTGAAGAAGTGGGTTTATTCCACGCAGACATAATTTTACAGGGAGGATGAGGGTAGACAACGCTGTAAACAAGAGATGGAGTTGGATACCCACCCCCCATAGGAAGAGATGTTGGCATCATACTCCTCCTGACGTGATGTGCAGAAAACAACCCTACATCATCACGTTCGTGGCTTTCTTGCCAAAAATCGTAGCCTCAATCTAATCATGAAGGAATATCAGACAAACCGAATCAAAAAGTCTGTTAACGTGATTTATTGAATTAACTTAAAAAAAGAAAACATTTTCATGTAAGCACTTCGTTGGATGCAAAGTGTGTGTGTGTGTGTGTGTGTATGTGTGTTTATGTGTGAAAGAGAGACAGACAGACAGAGAGACAGAGACAGAGACTGAATAAAATTTAACAGCTGTTAGTGTTTTGTTTTGGTTTGTTTGGTTTTTTAAATAATATATAGTAAATTAGGATAGAACGTTCTCCAACAAGCTAGGGAATATATCTTTCAAAACTCACTGTAAGTATTTTATACTAACTGCACGAAACACTGGAGGAATTCGAGGAAAGTCAAGAATATGATAAGAATGACTAAATTCATTTTTTTCTCCCAGTATCACTTTTAAATTCCAACCCAATGCAATGACATAAAAATATATGTAGAGGAAAACTTTTGGAAAGGAATATGTGAAGTTATCATTAGTTGGGGATGATTTTTACTATATGTGAAGAAAAGAATCAAATGAGCTGATTCAGTAAAGTGACAAGTTGACATGAATATCAGGGTCCCTTTCATGTGGGAACAACAAATGAGACAAAAGTGAAAATCCAACTTTAAAAATTCGATGAGTAAAAGGAATCAACCTTTTAACAAATGGGGACTACTGGGTATCTACGTGGAAAACGTTGACTTAAATAGGTCCTTCTCTCACACTGTACACAAAATTAATTCAAAATGGACGACAGACCAAACATAAAAGCTATAGCTAAAGTTTTCTGAGAAAATATAAATCTTTGTGACCATGAGTTAGGCGCAGAATTCTAAGATAAAACACCAAAAGCACATTATTAAAAAAAAAAAAAGTTGATCAATTAAACTTAAACCTTTCATTCCAAAATATATCATTAGTAAAGTAAAAAGGCAATCAATCCATAGACTGGGAAAAAAAATATTTGCAAATCATATATCCTAAAAAAGATGCTCATCTAGAGCATGTAAAAAACTGTCTTATAAAATAGGAAACTACAGAGAACTCTTAAAACTCAATACTAACACAAATAGCCCAGTTAAAAATTGATTCTTAATTGAGCTATTTAATTGGGCTAAAGGTTCAAATAAACAATTTCCTAAAGAAGTAATACAAAAGAGCCAATAAGCACATGAAAAGATGCTCAATTATAACTATTATAATTATTAAGTAAATATAAAGTAGAACTACAATGTGATACTGCTATAATCAAAATGTCAGACCATACTAAGTTTTCGTGAGGATATGGAGAAATTTGTACCATTATACATGGCTGGTGGGAATTTAAAATGATAGAGCAACTTTGGAAAACAGTTGAGGAGTCTGAAAAAAATAAACATAAATTTATCTTCTGATTTAATAATTCTGTTTCTAGGGTTCTATTCAAGGAAAATGAAAGACTTGTACACAAATGTTCGTAGCAGCATTATTCATAACCAGAACGTGGAAGCAATCCAAGTGTCCATCAAAGGATGAATGGGAAAGCAAAATGTCGTATATCTATACAACAAACACTATTCGGCAATAAAAAGGAATACGGTAAAAGTCTAGAAAAGGCAAATCTATAAAACCCGAAAATAAATTAGTGTCTGGGGCTGAGGCAGAAATGGCGATTAACTGCGAAAGGGGTGCTCAACATTTTCTTGTGGTGAAGGAAATATTCTGAAAATATTCTGGTAATGGGTCACAATTTGGTAAATACACAAAAATTATTGAATTGTATACTTAACACAAGTGGATGTTATGGTATGTAAATTAGACCTCCGTAAAGCCATTAAATCAGCTAGCAACGGGATTTTTTCTTTCAGCCACAATTGAGTGGAAGAACAGTGGTCCCACAGGGAGCAAATAGGAAATCTGGATTAATTTTTTTAAGATGTGTGTAGGATTTGCTAACGCTACCAGGACTTTGAGGGGCCAAGACCCCCAGGGAACAGAGGGACTCGGGCAAAGAAGCAAAACCTGCACTTGCCAATTCTTGGTGTGGAGGGAGAGGCTGAGAACGCCGGCGGGAGCTGCAGCTGACACCGGAGGACACGGCCGTGCTGGGTGACCTCACAGCGCCGGACAGAGGGCGTCCTGACCTTGGAACTTCTGAGACCCCTGGAACCTAGTACCTGAGAGAAGGAAGGTTCAGAGCAAAGTGCCTGACTCTGAAGGATTTCACCTCCAGGCCTTTGCCGAACCCTTTTCGTAACCCTCACTCTGAATTGTGAGATAATTAACGTGATGAACTAGCATCCCGCGCTTAGACAAATTCCCCTGACTGTCCATGTTCTGTCCCAGAATCCAGTGCAGGAAGCCACACTGTGTGCATTGTTGTGTCTCCCTAAACATCTCCACGCACTGACACGTCCTCAGTCTGCTTTTTGGCATCGGCGATGACCTGGATGCATTTGACGAGACCTGGTCCGTTCCTGGATGCAGCGCCCTGGGTTTGGTCTGCCTACGGTTTGCTCATGGTTATTAGATCGAGGTCGTGGTATGCTGTCGAGAACATCACAGACGTGATGATGTACTCTTTCTGGAGCATCCTATCGGGAAGGAAGAGAATGGAGAAATCTCTCACGACTTGGGTGGCAAACCTGGTCCCTTGGTCAAGGTGCTGTCTCCATATTTCTCCGCTGTGAAATTACAATCGCTCCTTCGTGGTTGGCCAGTCTGCGGGGAAGAGCCGTTGGGCGTCAGCAAACGCTGTTTCCCTTACAACCGCTGTCCGTGGAGTCCAGTGTTTATCAGTGGACCTTCCATGCATTAGTTATCCCTGTGGGGTTTGCCTCTGAGAGATTTTGTTTTTCCCTCCCTGCCCCTAGATTCCTTAATTAAATTATTCTGTAGGGAAGATGTGTCACTTCCCTCCCATTTATTCATTTATTCATCTGATTATATCAGCATAGACTGATAAATATGTATTTTTATTCTATGGGTTATAATCTACTGCATCATTTTATTTTTTTATTTTTTGGTACAAATGTCTCTGGCTTTAGCCATCGGGAACATTTTCATGTTAATTCCTGTGCCCTTTTGTCAGGCTTGTTGGACAGTGGAAGAGCCACAGGCATTTTGGGGATCCGAGCAGAGGGAATTTGAGTTGAGGGTGTATTTATGCAGGGGTAAGTCAGATATATTCCTGTAGCTGACAGTTACTTCCAAGTATGATTAAGTTATTGTGAACTGTCTCACTGTCGAAATGGCTTCTAGGAATACCGTTCTGATTGCTGATACAAGCCCAGCGACCATGACTCTGGTACCTGGATGGGAGAGCGAGGTGTATTAACCACGATGCTAAGAAAACGCAGGCTTCAAGGCCTTCCTGTGTTAAGCCCCTTCTTAAGCCCGGTACCTAATTTTGCATCTATAACTGTATAGTGTTAAAAGTGGGACTCAAAATTATATAGTCTTTCAGCCCCACAAAATTATATAGTCTTTCCCCCACAGAGGGAAAGAAGCTAAGTTTTAACTTTATAAAGCTGGGACTGGTCGTTAAATTATTTTTTCCCAAATCTTATAGCTCATATACAGCAGAAACTTGATAGAGGTTCAGTAACAAGTGGTGGACCTTAAAGAATTTCTGTAAACCATCAGTGACAACAAATTTTAATCCATCATGTAGACAAAAGACGTATCTTTCTCTTCTCTTCATAGAAAATGGTATCATAAATCTATCATCATAAGGGGAAACTACCAAAGAGTAAATAGGTAAAAAAGTAGGAAAAATGGTTATAGATGTATGCCAGGCAGTTGATGAATAAAATAGGATATAATTTTAATGCATTCTTTGTAGTTTCTGATATCTACAAGCTTTTATAAAATGTGCAATTTTTCTGATTTATTTTCTTATTTTAAACAAAGTTGTACCTTGGTGCCTAATCAAGCTTTCATAATTTCGTGTTCTTTTTCTTAAAGCGGGCCTCAAAATTATCAGCAAACTGAAATGCAGAGTTGAAGAATTTTATGTGCTTTATTGCATACGTTTTCACACCTATTTTTACAAGGAGACATTTTAAAGTAAGATCCTAAAGTTTGCAGTTCTCTTAACGAACAATCTCATTCTTTTTTCCACGTTGTTCAGCTCTTGAACGACGGATTGGAAACAGCGGGAAGTAACTTTCACAAGACAGGTGTAATTTCTTTGTAAGCCATGACAAAGCTATGGCTACGCTTAGAAAGACTTTCTTTTCCAAGTTAAAGTTTGTGATACAAACAATGCGTCGACGTGATCGCAAGAGTAGGAAATAGTAAAAAAGGTTGATTTGTCGGTTTTAGAAATTATCCATCCCCCCCCCGAACCCCCATGATGAAGAATGAGGACACGAACAGGTGCGCGCCCGCCCCACCTGGCCCGGCCCCGCCCCCTCCACTTCCGGCTTCCTCCGAGCGCCTCTCCCAGGTGAAGCCAGTGTTCCCCGTCTTTTATAAACGGGAGTGTTTCTAACTCTCAGGCTTAATTACTGCTTTTACTAGTTGGAAATTTTAAGTTCGGATGTTCTTCCCTCAGAATGTCAAAGGCGTTGTTGCTGCTTGGGCTGCAGTCCTGTTAATAAGGTAATCCGATGTCAATCTGATTTCTTTTTTTCCAGAAACTTGTTCCGATTCATTATTTTTTTACTCTTTGCCTTTGGAGGTTTTTTTCGAAGTAAAACAACTTAATTATCAGCCTTAATCACTGTGTGGCATAAAACAGAAAAGATCTTGCGATTTTCTCTCCTGTTCTAGTTACAAAAAAAAAAATTACCTGTATTTTTTTATGAGAAGACATGTTTAAGTATTCTTTCTGGTCCATGACTCTATCAAAATACAATCGGAATCCTTGTATCAGATACAGTAATGAGGACAATATTAAAATGCCCTGTAACTTAATTTTTTTTAAGCTTTAACCTAAATGTATAAACCTGCACGTATTCACCAATGCCAGCCAAGACGCTTTTATTGAGATTAGATTCATTATCAATTTTATTCTGCATAAACCATACCCCTAGAGTATCCTCTGTTTTCTTCTACACATTTTTTCAAAAAATGGAAAGAGAATGAGAAAACTCGTGAAGCAATTTCAGCACGGAATCTTAAACTTGTAAGACTTTTTTCTAAAAATGAGTAACTTTCGTGTCTACGCTCAGCCATCAGCAATTTCTCGTCAACTCGTCTTTGCTAAAAGAAATTCAACGTACTGTTCACAGAAACAGTAATTTTGATTCACGTATTTCAGTAAACGATCTGATTATAACAATACAAAAAAGGGGCATGACATGGTTTAACCGCAGCTGGTGGCCCATCGCCTCTTCTCCCAGAACTTGAAGGACCGAGCAGTGGATTTGGGGACAGAAACTTAATGTTTCAGAATCAATCCTTGGTCTCAGCGTAGGGGAGCCAGCTGCTCTACTCTTAGTGTCCTCACTCACAAGCAGGTCATAGCGATTCGCTTTTGTGGTGCTCTCCCTCGTTCCCGACCGGGTATTATACTGGTAACGACAATATCGAACTCCGTGGAAGGTATCAGTCATTAACCCGCGACACTTTTTAATCATTGCCTGTCGATACTTATAATATCAATGCGTGGCCACTGTTTACAAATTCACCCTGTTCCTTAAACAGGGTGAAAGGAACATTAAAGATACAATTGCATCTCCTGACCTAGGTCTCTATTTGCTATTTGTGTTCCCGAACCCTCTCTATTTTGGTCGTCGGCGACTGATTTGTGTGAATAGCCTACTTGGGGTTTCCCACGGTTCCGTCTTTGATTTCCGGATCAGCAGAACGTGTTCATTCATTCATTGTATAACTTCATTAATTTGTTAGCCCGTGACGCACGCGTGTGCCATACTTCTGTGTGGGGCGCTGTTCTTGGGTTTTGGATGAGATCATTCGAACGTCATTCGAACTCACTTGAAGGGGGCACCTGGAGTTATCTCGGGGTCACGCAGAAGAGGGTGCCTGTGGGGGTGACATCGGGAAAGACTGGGACAGGAGGGGCGGGGTGGGGCCATCGGAGCCCGGAACAGTCCAGAGGAGAGTCTAGATGTGCCCTGGCTGTGACCGGCGTAGCAAGCGCCGGAAACAGAGAGAGAGGCCACGGGAGCAGGAGATTCATGAGCAGAGACAGGGGCATGGGGTGAGGTGACAAACAGGAGGTGGAGACCCACGAATCGCTTTCCAAACCGAGGCTCCACGGAGGGAACAGCAAGGGAACTCCCAGGAGGACTTCTCTAAGGACCCAGCGTACGCTTTGTCTTATTTTAAAGTGAATACTAAAATTGTGGAAGACTAACAAACAAACAAACACACACACACACAAAGCGATCTCCTTTTTCAAATACTTTTCCTATATGTAAAATCTTGCGAGATTTTTAGAAAAATAGAATTTTTTGTCACCGAGACCTTGGTCCTGTGTCCACCCCTTCTCTTTTTCTTCATGGCCTTCGGGAAGATTGGTTACTTTTCCTAACACGCGCGATTTTAAGTGTGAAATATCTTCCTTTAATTTCCATATTCCAAACATTGACGGTGCTATTTATGGGGTCCTATCACCACAGACAGGACAGGCCGGGTCACATAAATAGTCGCGGAACCGTTTCTGCCGCCGGCGGCCACTCAGAGGCTCGCGTCAGCCCGAAGCCGCGCCCCCGCTGCGCACGTCAGGTGACAGCCCACGATAAATCAGCCCGTGTGCCTGCGCGGCTATATATTCTTTCTGGGGCTTTAAATATTTTTATAATCACGGGTGCGCTATAGGACTCTGGGGACCCCTTACAGGCAGCATTTGAAACAGCTGAACGGAGACAGGAAACCCATGTGCTCCGTGGGTAGATGGCAGAGGGACGTCTCTGAACCCTTGACATGTGTCAGGGTTAGATGTTTCTGGAAACTAGGTTTAATTTTACGGGGATCAGTTTCTAAAGCGGGTGCTAGTCCTGTGTTTCAGGGGGCCGCAAGACACAGGATGGGAGAAGTCTCCCAGCCCCCTGCGCTTACGAGGCAGGAAGGAGACGCACAGCTCCTGAGAGACCCAGGCTGGCCTCGGCCCCAGGGGGAGAGGTGACCAGGCCAGCCACGGCCCCACGGGGACTGGTGACCAGGCCAGCCCATGGCCCCAGGGGGACAGGTGACCAGGCCAGCCCATGGCTCCAGGGGGAGAGGTGACCAGGCCAGCCCATGGCTCCAGGGGGACAGGTGACCAGGCCAGCCTCGACCCCAGGGGGACAGGTGACCAGGCCAGCCCATGGCTCCAAGGGGACAGGTGACCAGGCCAGCCACACCCCCAGGGTGGGAGGTGACCAGGCCAGCCTCGACCCCAGGGGGGGAGGTGACCTCACACTACCCTTCCTTCCTCCCTTCCTATGGACCGTGGACCCCGGATATCGGTTACTGTCAATCTCTAGGCAACGCGGATTAATTCTGGGGAAGCACGGACTCTGTGAAAATGGACACCACGGGCCCTCTGCTGGTCTCCGGGGTCCCGAGGTGGCTGCCAGGAGTGAAGCCTGGTGCTGGAATGTGGGGTCCCCATGGGCAGGACACACTGGAGGCCGTAGAGTCTGGATTTGCATGTAAGATTTTTAACAAGTCCTTTGTTACCCACAGATTTAATCTGGGGCTCCTGAGACATTTGCGTGTCTGTCGCCAGAAGCCCCTTCTCCCCGGGCGCCCCGCACGTGTCGCCCTGTTTTGGGGGCGAGGGGGACCTCCCCCAGTTAGTTCCACCTAATCTAACACGGCACCTCCACGTTATTTCACACTGTGGGGAGCAGGCGTGTCACAGCAACCCCGTTTTTCCCGTGGACGATGGCTCTGCGGAGACGCGTGAGGCGACGGGCGTCGCGGTGGCGCTGGGCGCCGGGGGCGCGCTGAGCCGCGGTCCAGCCGCAGACGCGCGCACCGCGGTGCCGCAGGAAGGCGGTTCCCTTGGGGGTGACATGGACTGTACCCCGGACAGCCTTCCCCCGGGTCCCGTCGCGTCCCTTTCCCGGAGGGCGAGGCGTCCTTGTGCGGGGCCGCGGGGACGCCGGGCAGGGCGAGGGCCACGCACGCAGGTGACCCGGTGCGGGGGCGCGCGCCCCGCCGCGGTTTCGGACGCGGGGGCCCGGACTCCGGGGGCCGCTGCAGAGCCCTCGACGGGGTGCGGGGCAGCGAACCAACCGCTCCTTGCTCTCCCCGCGCTGTCCCCAGGTCCCCTGCGGCTGCAGGAGGCACAGCGGGCCTCAGGGTGGCTCCGCCGGGCGGGCCACGCGAGCTACACGCTGATGGGAGGGCCGAGATGGGGGGCGCGACGGGGGACCCTGCCCTCGGCTCCCAGTGCAGGCGACAGTCTCCGCCAGCGGAGCGGGGAGCGTGTCCGGCCCACGCCTGCCTTCCTCCCCTTCGCCCTCAGCGCGGACGGAGGCGCCATGGGGACCAGCTCGCCCCGCACGGGGCTGTTTCGGGGGGCTGCTGACGCGGGCCGCCTGCTGCGGCGTCACCCCGCCCGCCCAGCACTCAGAGGATGGCCCCTGGGGACCCATGGGAAGGGCCGGCCACCTCGAGTGTGTGGTGTCTCTGTGTGCGTGTGTGTGCGTGTGCGTGTGTGTGTGTGCGTGTTATTGTGTGTTCCCTGAGTGATTAAAGGCACAAATTTAGTTAATGCACAAAACAGGCTTTGCGGAGAAATCCACCCCATCCCCCCCCCCCCCCCCCTCCGCCAATAATGGCTTCTAAATGCGGGAATCATTCTCAGGCGCTGGCAGCTGGCCTTCCTGCCTCGCCTCACCCCTCCCTGGACCCCTGCCCCGCCCCCACCCCAGGCCCGCACCAGGTCCCATGCCCGCCCTTTGTCCTGGCGGCGAATCAGAACGGCCACAGCCCTCTGCGGCCACAGACCCGGTGTGCACGCGGTCTCCGGCCTGGCTGCCCCTCTGCGCACACTTCTGGCGGGCTGGACACGGAAGACGTGGCCTGTCATCCTCACGCCAGGCGGCCCTGGCACCTGGTCTCCCGGAGGCGAGGGGTGGGGACCTGCCGCCCGGCCCCCACACCCCTCCTCAGTGCTCCCCGCGTCTTCCGGAAATGCGTCATCAGCAGCAGCATCTCACGTCCTCCTGAAATCACCTGAGACGCCTGGCGGCCACCTGACTCCCTTAGGATGCTCTGCCTCACACGACCGAACACCCCAGAGAGAGGAAACACGGCTGCTCCAAGGGATTTGGAGCGATGGTGATAAAGGGGCCAGAGACCAGAAACGTGCTGACGTCAGACGCGAGAGGGATGAGGAGAGAGCTGCCGCCGCCCAGAGGGGTGGCTAGGTTCTGGGGGACCCCGATCCAATCAGCCATGTGTAATGAGCCAGGCTAGTTCGCTTTTTCTACTCACGTCTGTCCATCATGGGGTGCCCCTGCCTCCAGAGTCCAGAAGGTCTGGAAAACGGCGATTTCAAACTAAATTCTCGCCATGGCTGCTTCTTGAATTATCCAGGATGGACGGCAGGGGTGTGTGGAACGGTTTAGCCCACAGACACCTCAGCGGGGACCTGTCTGGAAGAGGGGGTGACCTCCTTAACGACGGCCCGGGCGTCAGGCCTCTGTCACCACCAGGGGTGTCACCATCCACACCGGTCCCCCAGAGAATGGCTTCCAGGAAGTTCTGAAGGAGCCTTCGTCAGGATTGATGGCCCCTTTCTGTGCAGGCGAGGCTGCTGCCCCCCCACCCCGGGGCCCAAGGCGGGGATGTGGAGAGAGAGAGTCCGAGCTTGTCACCATTTCTCTCCCGGGCCTCCCCGTGACCGATGACCCGTGAGTTTTGAAATGTTTGCAGAGGGCGAGGATGTTGTGAGCACCTCTAGATCCAAGCTCACTGACCTTGGCATTGAATGGAGGGAATGAGCCTCATCAGCAAGAATCAGGGAACCTGCCTCGACATGGTCATCAAGGTCATGGTTCAAGGACAGACGCCCCCAAACGGGAAGCATCAGCATCAGAGCGCAGAACTGACAAGGGGGTTTTCATCTGAGTTGGGGGGCTGAGGTATCATTTGAACCCAGCCTTACGATGAAGAAAAATGAACAAAATATATGTTCTCTTGAGAGCCAGGAGATGCCCCTATAAGGTCAGTTACCCCTCCACGCCCCCCCCATCTCTCCTCCTGTGTAGCGTGTAAGCAGGGCTGCTCCGAGGGGCAGGGGGCACCTGGGCGTGTGGGGCCATCAACAGGTGACACTGGCCGGCCCTGAGCCTCATTCCCCTCCCTGCCCGGGGTCTGATCTTACCCAGTTCCTCGATGAGACACGTACGAGCCTCGTTCAGCGGGGACAGAGCGAAGGCGACGCAGATGACTATGGAGCCCTCAGTCTCCCTGACAATTAGGTGACCCTTGAGGCCGTGTGACAGGCATCACAGCCCAAGGTGAGGGGAATAAGGAAGAAAGAGCAGAGTGTCGGGATGGAGTCCGGGCATTCCGGTTAACTGAGAGAGGACCCAGAAGAAATAAGAATCGGATATTTTTTAAGTGAGAGGGACACGCTGAGGAGCCAAGGCGGTCCTCAGCTGAAACGAGACCCACCGTTGGGGTAGGGGGCCAGCATCGCCGGGTCGGGGGGCCTGGCCAGGCGCTGCCTTTGGAAGGGGGGGGGGAGAAGTCAGGTGACGTCGTTTTAGTTACGTGTCTGTACGTGGACCGTCACTCTTCACAATATTGTCCCTGTCCCATCTGTGAACTTAATAGAGAATCTGCAAGACTAACACAAGAAGAAGGTATATGTTGTTTACCCAGATCTCCCAGTTTGCACTTTGCTACGTGTGCTTTATCGTTCAAGAGAAAGAAAGAGAGTGAGGGAGACAGGAACCGAGAGGAGAGAGGAGGAGGGGCAGGATATATCTGAAGCATGTGAGAGGAGTTCGCCCACGTCCGGCCCCTTTGCCCTTAAAGGCGTGAATGTGTGGTCACCAGGGTCCTGCGCTGTCTCGTACACGGCTGGGGAACAGTCCCCCAGGGAAAGCTAACACAGAAACAGCGCTGTTATCTGATCTGCGGCCTGTATCCGAAGGGTACCCATCATCTCAGTGCTGCCCTTTCAACGCCACTGCAGCCCAGGGCCTCGTGATGCGTCCACTCGTCATAGCTGCCGCGTCTCCTCTCGTCGGAAACTGTCGCTCGGCCTTGGTCTTTCTTTGAGAAGCGCAGGTCCCGTGCTCTGTGGATGTCCTTGAGTGTGGGTTCGCTGCCGTTTGCTCGTGACGGGGTCGAGGGGACGTCTTTCTGGCAGGGCTTCCGGTGTTTTTCCCATTTATGTTTATAGCTTCCGTTTCTCTGCTGAGATTCCTGATTAGTTCGCTTATTATAGTCACTTTTTCCTTTAAGTCTTCAAACGTAGTTATAAACATGGTTTTTAAGTCCTGGACGGCTAAATCCAGCGTAGATTTGATCGGTGTTGGCTCTGAGCTAAATTACCTTATTTCTGCGTGTGTCTAGTAATTTATTTTTTTTACCAGACTAGACGCCATGGATGTTTACTCTAGATACTCCAGATTGGGTTATGTGCCTCAAAAACGCACTAATTTTCATTCTAGCAGTCAGCAAAGTGGACTGAACTCGAACTCCAAACCGTCTTCCTTACAGTGGGCAGGCGTGGACCCCGCTCTGTCCCTCCAGCCCTGCAACTGTGGCCTCTCGCTGGGAATCCCGGGGTCTCCCCATGCATGTGGGGGTCAGCAGTCAAGGAGGAATAGGGAGCAGTGTATACACAGATGGTCGGGCTGCTTCTCCTGTAGCTCCTTGGTCTCTTCGCTGCCTTGCTCCTGCAAGCCCCAAACTATGCCTTGTGACCCCCAACACCGGTCAGGGTGTAACTGCCTCCCTGAGCTCTAGCCATGCTGTCCCCTGCAGCCCTAGGCGTGCCATTAGTCACAAGTAGAGCATAAATAAATGTAAACGCTACCCAGTGGATTCACCACATTCCGGGGTGGATTCTCCTCGTGTCCATCTGTGAGCCATCATTCTCCCGGGCTTGCAAAGAGTTTCCTTTTCTATGTATTTTGCCCAGACTTTATAATTGCTATCCGTGGGAGGGTGACGCTAATGTGTCGCCCATGATCAGAAACAGAATTCCTCTAATCATAGTTCGAAATCTAGAAATTCTCACAGTTTCTTAGAACCGTAGACTTCTTGTCAATCCTCTTCTCTGCCGTTGCAGACTTTCCATCTACATCGATTAACGTTCCTATGACATAAAATCGAACCTTTACCCTTCTGTTTATTCTTCCCACGTACCTGAATGAAACACCGGTGTATCAGTTCTTAAAATGGGTTTCTATCGGTTCGAGTTGAAGTTCTCTCCTTTTAGCAAACGAGAAATCTGACAAGTACGTAAATTGCATCCTCCGAGCTGTGCAAACTTGG
Source organism: Macroglossus sobrinus (assembly GCA_004027375.1). Lineage (NCBI taxonomy): Eukaryota > Metazoa > Chordata > Mammalia > Chiroptera > Pteropodidae > Macroglossus > Macroglossus sobrinus. The sequence continues at coordinate 3,414 of PVKZ01004662.1, read as the reverse complement.
GTGCGAGAGAACGGGACACTCCCAGGAGGACTCTCTCTTTGCATCCTGTGACACGTGCATATCCAGGTACATGCACAGATGATTCTGGAACCCCGAGTTTACATCGCTGCAAGTTCCTATGCCTCAGAGAACCTTAAAGTTCGAGCCAGACTCAAAACGCACTCAAGACACCTTCCCAAGCGTCTCTGCTCTATTCCAACGAAGAAACACGAATTTTAAAATAACTGTCCAAATAGGCACTGTCCTTTTTTTTTTTTTTTTTTTTTCACTCTTTCCTCAGCGTGCTGTCCGCATCCCCAAACCTTCCCTGAGACAGACGGGCGCGTGCATCTCGGGCACAGCATCTCTCTAGGATGCGTTTCTTGTGCCACGATATCCGGTCCATCCTGGGTGCACCTTCTCCCCAGCTGTGGAGTCCCGGGGAGAAAATGCAGCCTCCTCTCACAAAGCCAGCCCTGCTCCCCGTCGTCGCTCCCAACGAGTCCTGTGCGCATCAGTCTCGACTGGTCAGCAGAGAAATCTCAGGGACTTCCCAAATCCGGAACGGAGGTCTGGGAAGAGCCTCGGAAATGAACACCAGCTGGACGAAACTGGGAACATTTTTGCTGGAAAAAGAAATCAGAAATGGTGGTACAGAGAAAAAGTTCAGGAACCCTCCGTCGCCACCTGAGATTTAGCTCCGTCTCCTGCGTGTAACTCTCTCCTAACAATGTGTCATCTTTACTTTTCCTGTTATTTATTTACGAGTGCATTCCATTCATTAATCCTAATGTGGCCTTTCCCAACACCTGCTTACCATTTTAAATGCTTACCGTAATTTACAGGGCTCTCTCTCGAACACATCCAAGGTATATTATATAGGGCCGGCTTAATGGAAAGTCGTGTCCACCAAAGCAGGGGAGAAACACATTTAATTTAGGACAGCTTTGAATTTTGATCATCATTTACCCACGGAGACCGATTCGTACAAAGGAATCCTGATACAATTTTTCAGGAGCAATCAAACAGTAAAATAATAAAATGCTGACCTTATTACTTTTCCTTTTTTTCCCCTGAAAGCGCAAACGTGTTCCGTTCTGAAATTATGCAAATTATGCTTACGGTTTTTTATAATCGCTCGTGAGCTCATGCCATTCGCTTACATTTTAGAAGCTTTTTAGCCCCCAGAAATTCTCAAGCTTATGTGTTTTTCTTTTCTCCTTAAAAAAAAAAACTGTTAAAGGTTTACCCCATTCGAAATTTAAAAACACCAAAAAAAAGTACACAAATTTTTTAAAATGTCAATCAAAAAATATTATCCCAAGAAGAACCACGTTTTGTGGATATTTGGTGTAACTCCCCAGCTGTAATCCACAGACCGGTGTCCCACCGAAGTGAGAACAGCTTACGAGGGCTCGCACAGCGTGACAGGTGCACGGCGTGACAGGTGCACGGCGTGACAGGTGCACACAGCGCCCCTCCCGGGAGCCAGGTGGTCTCCAGAGAGGCTTCCCCTCCCCCTGCCACGGGATGAAATAACTCGCTTTCCGAGGCTCGCCACGGTCCAGGACGCTCTCGCTCAGTGCACGCCCGCAGGAGGAAAGGCTCTCGATGCAGGGGCCTCGCAGCTGAGCCGTGATGCGGCACCTGAGGCCGCGGACAGCGGCCGGGCCGGTGGACAGCGTGGCGCCCGCCTCCAGCGTGGACGGCTGGAAGCCCGCTGCGGGGGCCGAGAGGAGGAGGTGGCCTCTGGGACCCGCGAGGCTCCTCGGAGGAGGCTGTGCCTGAGCTGAGACTCGGGGGGCAGAACCGGGCGTTGCAGGCAGAGACCAGGCCAGGACCGTGAGCGTGACGGGGTCCCCCGCGGCCGAGCGGTAGGTGTGCCCCCGCTATGCAGCTCCTGGCCCGTCTTCTGCTGCCTCAGCCCACCCATCCCTGAGCGGGGAGCGGGCGTCCTTGGGGAAGGGAAGTGTTTGGGGGGGGCGTGTGTCCCTCAAGTTGAGGCTCCCCTAAGTCTGTGCTCAGTGGCCCTGAGACTCGGCCCTCAGAGGCTGGCCCTCGGGCCCACGTGCACCACCGTGTCACCGTCACCATGTCACCATCACCGTGTCACTGTCACCAGGCACCATCGCCATGTCACCATCACCGTGTCACCGTCACCATGTCACTGTCACCGGTCACCGGTCACCATCACCAGGCACTGTCACCGTGTCACCGTCACTGTGTCACCATCACTGGGCACCGTCTCAAGGGTGTGTGTCCTCTGGGAGCCGTCCGACATTGGAGAGACGAGAGTGACTGAACGCCCAGTGGCACCTCCGAACCCGGTCCCTCGTCACGTGACAGCCCCACACTGGACGGCCACCGGCTCTCAGCCGCAGACACGGGCAGACCCAGCATTGTGACCCACACCGGGAGGACCCGGCCGGGAGAAGCAGCTCCACAGTCTTAGTGCGTGGACTTCCTGTCCCTCCAAACGCAGCCGGAGGCTGCAAACAGGACGCTGTTCACGCTCGCGCTCACGGGGCGGTTTCCCCTCTTATCACGGGGTCACTTTTAACTCACCGGTGTTTTGTTCCCTCTTTCCCCCTCCCTCCCTCCCTCCTTCCTTCCTTCCTCCCTTCCTTCCTCCCTCCCTCCCTTCCTTCCTTCTTCCTCCCTCCTTCCCTCCTTTCCTCCTTCCTTCCTTCCTTCTTTCCTTCCTTCCTTCCTTCCTCCCTCCCTCCCTCCCTCCTTCCTTCCTTCCTTCCTTCCTTCCTTCCTTCCTTCCTTCCTTCCCTCCTTCCTTCCTTCCTTCTTTCCTTCCTTTCTTTCTTCCTTCCTTCCTTCTTACCCTCCTTCCTTCCTTCCTTCCTTCCTTCCTTCCTTCCTTCCTTCCTTCCTTCCAGTCACAAAGTTGCCTGCACTCAGCTATTACAAAAAGCTCAGAACAAAGAGATTGGGCATCGTTCTCTATAGGGTTTTTTCCTGGACGTCCTCGCTGCCCCGTGGGGGTTTTGGGCTCCCCCTGTGGGATGCCCGCTGGCCAGGGCAGCGTTGAACTTGACACCCCTTGCGCCTGGGGCATCCAGACACTTGGAGGCTGCGGTGTCCCGGTCCCGTGCCCGGAGCTAGTCCCCGAGCCCACGGCCGCAGGAACAAGTGTAATGATTCGATTTCTTATGGCCACTGTCACCTCCATCTATACGTGTGCTGGTGATTTATTCATCTCGGCTGCACCTGTCTCAATCTGCAGGGGACCTTGTCTCGTCGCACTCCTGCTGCCGACCGCAGAGAAGCGAAGGCAGCAGATGGGATTATGACTTATTCTCCGATGCTGAATTTATAAAAAGCTCTTTTGTCAGACGTCGCGCGGCCGTTTGCGGGGGTGAAATTAATCCTACGAATAAAATCGCTAACCTCGCCTAGAACAGGTGCTTTATGTACAAGGGGATC